>APFE030301457.1:60172-93160 GCA_000404065.3 Pinus taeda
CCTTAGACTCCTATATATAGAAAGGAGGTATTTTCATTTGTATCATCCAAGAATTGTTCATTTGTGTAATGTAAAGGAGGTTGTCCCCTCAAAGAGGCTTATTTCTAAGGCGTTCATATATCTTTTCTATATTTTTGTGAGTTGGTTTCATAACACAAACATGCACCATTTTCATTAAGGATCATGCTATGGAAATTTATCCATCGCTTCCTAGATTAAAAGTAGTTTTCAAGGAAGTAGAAGATGAAGTGGAACCAGTATATCTGCTAAACCAACACCATCAATGGAAAGCATGTTTGACATGTATGCCTATAGAACCATCTTCGTTCTTTCCTTCTTCACAATTTAATTCTCAACAATATTTAGGGGCAGCATGGCATAACCAACCACCTCTATCTACTTGGCCACCTTAAGAATTTTCTATGCCACCATGGCCCAACCAATCAAATCCAAACAATAATTGGCCAAATTCCTCTTACCCTCCACCATTATGGTAGAACACCCCCTATTCCTCTCATTGGTCTCCTTCTATGTCATAAAATCAGAGCTGGCAACCAAATTGGCAACGATCCACAAACCAGCCCATGGGAATAGTTCATCTACCTCAACCAACCTTACCAGCACCTTACACATTACAGCAAAATTCTCAACCTAATATATGGACACAACTCTCAGCTCAACCAAATTTGAATCCTAACAATAGACTGATCAAGTCAATACAAATTATTGAGAGTCTGGATCTTGAAGTTGAGTCAAGAGAATGTAATGAACTTAAGTTAAGATCTGGACGCGTAATTGCTCCAGAAGAGGAAAAAATCTACAACTTGAAGTTAAAAAATGCATCAGAATAAGCCTTTGACTGTAGATAACCAGAAAACAAAACAGGGAGAAGATACAGTCAGGTAGAAAGATCTCAAACAAATCATAATTACTTCTCCCCCATTCCCAGAAAGATTGATAATACCTTGACCAATTGAATATCATGACTTTGATCTTCTGGGTGAAGTCAAAAATCTTTGTATAAAAAATACCCCTCCTCTAGGGCATTCAAGATATTGTGATATATGCTAAAACCATTAAAGTGTTGTGTGCAAAGAAGTCTGTGAGGAAAACAAAAATAACACCAACTGTCCATGTTATCAGAAATTTATCTGATTTATTACTAGGCAAAGAGACACATGTAAAATACGAAGACCCGGGTAATCCCATTGTCACAATCCAAATAAATGGCCACTCTTTTCCCAATGATTTAGTTTACTTAGGGGCAACCATTAAATTCTTACAACAGAAACTTGTGAAGTGCTTGGCATCACAGCCTTAAAACCAACCACTACCTTGTTGGAACATGCCGACTGTTCAGTCACTAAGCCAAAAGGAACATTACAAGATGTGATGGTTTGAGTGGGCGCTTGGGAATATACGACCATTTTTTTTATTATCAACCCTAGAAATCAGCTAGATGGACATCCCTTAATACTGGGAAGGCCTTGGCTAGCAACAATTGATGCTTATATAGGCTGCCGAATAGGTAGTATGACCATAACCAGAGGAAATTCTATTAAGAATCTAGCTTTATACCCTCCTGCTCAGCCAAGCCTGACCATTGTAAAAACTCATAAACAACCAATAGCATATTTAAAAGAAAATATTTTTTCACCGTTGACTATGGCAGATGCACTTGAATTCAAAAATCAAACAAAAGATGACGTGATTAACACCTTTATCAATCACCTTGTTGTAGTGTCTAATTTGAGATGTCACATGATTGAAGCAGTCCTTGACAATGAGATTGAATAAGATTCCTTGAGAGACATCAATGACTAACCGATACCAACAACAACCATCTATAATAGCAAGCTTGTTGAAATTGAGCAAGGGAAAATCATGAACATTAATAGTAATATGAGTAATTACCAACAACATAAACTTATCCAAGTCCTTAGGAAATATAAAGGGGCTTTTGCATGGGACTACCCAAACATGAAAGGGATTGACCCTCAGTTATGCATGCACCACATCTACACTGACAAATATGCAAGACCCATTCGACAGCCGCAACGTAGATTAAATCCTCATCTAAAGGATATTGTGAAAGAAGAGCTTCAAAAACTATTAGATGTGAATTTTATTTATCTTATATCTGATAGTAAATGGGTTTCTCCATTAGTACTTGTCCCCAAAAATAATGGAAAATGGTAGATATGCGTTGACTATAGAGAAGTCAACAAAGTGACACAAAAAGGCCATTTTCCCCTTCCATTTATCGACCAGGTCCTTGATACACTGGAAGGAAAGAAATTCTTCTCTTTCATGGATGGCTTTAGTGGCTACAACCAAATTAAAATTGCCCCTGAAGACCAGGATTAAACTACTTTCACCTACCCCTAGGGAACATTCACTTACAAGGTATTGCCTTTCAGATTGTGCAAAGCACCTGCTACATTCCAAAGAGACATACTCAGTATTTTTGTAAACTTGATAAATGAAGGATTGGAGGTTTACATGTGTTGTGGAGGTAAATTCCCTCTGTGGCCAGAGGCGATCCCACTAGCCTAAATGGGGTCTAGCAACAATCAAACAACGCTAACACGCAGGTTCCTAATTGGAACTTAAAGACCGATGGTGAGGGCCTACCTCGAATCCAATGCTAGTACTTGTAGAAGAGTCGTCGCTCCTGTTCTTTCGCTCCGGCTGGTCACAATCCCCACGATCCTCATGAACGGACACGTGCACATGCAAAGAACGACACAAATACAATCATAAAATCCAAGAGATGCAACTATATATCAGTCAGAAAGGATATAAATCAAACATCATGATAAAGACAATAAGAGTGGAACCATAATGATAGTCATCTATTATTATTGATAAACAAAGAAGAATACAACCATAGTTCTGACGTCAAATCCTCCTTTGGCTGGGTGATCAGCAACACATGCCTTGCAAAGCTTATTGGGAATGGGGGACAAGCCTTTCTCTCCTTGATTATTTGGACAAGAATCTCCTCACTTTCGATTTAGCCTTATGGGGATGAAGAAGGCTTCTTGTAGCATGAGCTTAGCAATTCTCAGACTTTGGGACTTAGAATTTGGAACTTGGAGAGTAGAATTACTAACTAACTTGTCAAAGGCAAAAGGACAAGCTTATATAGATAGAGGAGAAGGAGTTAGGGTCATCCAAAAGATTCATGGGATTGGCTTTATCACAAAGAAGCTTCCATGAGAGGTGGAGAACTACTTCCCTTCTATGGAGATTCGAAGCCCAACTGAACTAACTCAAGCTGGAATCAGTTCATGAATAGGTTAGGAAGAACCTTCGTAAGTTGGTTTTTTAAAAACTTTACCCAACTGGACTGGCGCGAGTGCGACTCTGAGACAGAGTGCCAGCTGGCGCGCTCTCTTTGGAGGATTTCCCCCATTGGCACGAGTGATACACTGTGGAACAACGCCAATGGAAAAAAGGGCTATTTTTATGGGTATTTTGCAGAAGGTGTCTTCAAGGCATATGAAGTACATACTCAAGGGGATACAGTGCAAGTGTTTTCAAGTTATGTCACTTCTCACAGGTCCCGGAATAATTCCTTCAATGTGCGGGACAAGGGGTAACAGGGACGGTGACAAATTACTGTGTAACAACATGGATGATTTAACACCCTATGGGGATGACTTTGATCAGGCATTACAAACATTGGAGAAAGTCCTAGAATGGTGTATTCCTACTAGGCTATGCTTAAGTCATGAGAAGTGTCATATGATGATGAAAGAGGGCCTGATTCTGGGTCATTACATTTCAGCAACTGGAATTCAGGTAGATCCAACAAAGATACAGGTAATCCTCTTATTAGCTACTCCCTGCACTCAAACAGAGGTACATAGTTTTTTGGGATTTGATGGATATTATCATAGATTTATAAAGAACTTTTTGCAAATTGTTACACCTTTATATGCCTTGACGGGAAATTTTCATTTTATATGGACTCATAAATGTGACACTGCTTTCACATATCTGAAATGGTTAGTATCAACAACACCAGTATTACAAGGCCTGAATTGGGATATACCTTTCCAAATTTGATTAGATGCATCAGATACAACCATTGGAGTTGTTCTTGGGCAAGAATAAGACAAGAAACCTTACGCTATATATTAAATCAACAAAAACTTTATCTTTGCTGGTTTAATTATACACTAACAGAAAAGGAGTTTCTAGCTGTTATTTATGCTATAAACAAATTTAGACACTATATAACTAGATATCCTGTATTTCTGTATATAGATCACTCTGCCATTAAATATTTAGCCAAAAAACCAATTACAAATGGAAGAGTGACTCGTTGGTTACTAATTTTGCAAGAATTTGACATAACTATAAGGGATCGACGAGGGAAGGAGAACCTTGTGGTAGACTTCCTCTCCCGAGTGCCAAGAACAAATGATACAGTGGTAGTAGATGATCAGTTCTTGGATGAACATTTGTTTGTTGTGGCTGTAAAAATTCCATGGTATGCAGATGTAGCAAATTACTTAGCAGTGGGAAAATTGCCCAAGCATTTGACACCCAAAGAAAGGAAATTGATTATTTAGCGTAGCACTTGTTTCTCCTGGATTGGAGGATACATTTTCCACACGGGGTCTGATATGCACATCTGTAGGTGCATTAGGGGGATGAAATTTATGATATCCTAAAACCTGCCATGATGGACCTTGTGGTGGATACTTTGTAGGCCACAGAACTGGACATAAAATTCTACAGATGGGCTACTAATCACCCACTATTTTTAAAGATGCTAATAAATTTGTCCAGGCATGTGATATTTCCCAAAGGATGTGTTGCCCTGGAAAAACTAATGAAATTCCCCTACATCCACAGCTGGTGATAAAACCCTTTGAGTGTTGGGCATTAGATTTCGTTGGGTCGTTCAACCCACCATCCAACCAAAATTAGCATATATTGGTTGCAACAGATTATGTAACTAAGTTGGTGGAAATAGTAGCACTGCCAAGAGAAACAGAGGAAATCATTATTAACTTTATTTTCGAAATTTTTGTGTAGTATGGCTTACCCAAAGAAGTAATTACTAATGGGGGACCATAATTCGCGGGTCACAAGATTGCTGCTACATTGAGAAATCATCATATCACACACAGAATTACTTCTCTATATCACCTGTAGGCAAACGAGCAGGTGAGGAACAACAA
Source organism: Pinus taeda (assembly GCA_000404065.3). Taxonomy (NCBI): domain Eukaryota; kingdom Viridiplantae; phylum Streptophyta; class Pinopsida; order Pinales; family Pinaceae; genus Pinus; species Pinus taeda. The sequence goes on from APFE030301457.1 coordinate 65,371, forward strand.
AGTTATCAAAGCTATTCTAACAAAATAGTTTCATCTCATTGACAAGACTTGGCTGCTCAACTGCAAGAGGCCTTGTGGGCATATCGCACAACTTGGAGAAATGCTACTGGATACTCTTCGTATCAACTGGTATTTGGTAAAGAACCAATTTTTCCCATAGAATTTGAAATACAAACACTAAGGACAGCCCAGGAAGTGGGACTAGATTTAACCAAAGCCCAAGTTAATAGGTTATAGCTGATGAATGAATTAGATGAGGCTCGAGTACTAACTCTACAGCGTACGACACTTATTCAACAATAAAGAGCCAAATGGCATGATTCCCTAATTAAGAAAAAGACATTTCATGAGGGTAGCTAGGCACTCCTTTATGATTCCAAGTTTCACGACTTCCCTAGCAAACTGCAGACCAGGTGGTTAGGCCCCTATGAAATAAAGCAAGTACACGATAATGGCACTCTTACACTGACCACCATTGATGGGTCTAGTTCTTATTTTAAAGTGAATGGGCATCAGGTGTGCCTCTACCAAAAACCACTTACCAGAGAATCTTTCTACCAAAATATATGTGAGAACCCCACCATGCAAGTTTTAACTGAAGAAGGCAATCCTTCGACAGCTTTATCTTTATAAAATTTACTTCTTCTCTATAAAATATGCAAATACGATTACTAATCTGATTTTCTTTTTTTTCTTTTTCTCTGCTTGTTTTGTTGTTCAGTTAATTTAACAGTTGTTGTTCAATCTATTGAACAATCGTTGTTCAATACATTTGAACAACACTTTCATTTTGTCATGATTTTGTTGTTCAATTAATTGAACAGCGATTGTTCAATCTATTGAATAGTTATTGTTCAATCCAATTGAAAAACACTTTCTTTTTGGCATGATTTTCCTATTCAGTTAATTGAACAACTGTTGTTCAATCTATTGAATAGCCGCTGTTCAATCCAATTGAACAACACTTTCTTTTTGGCCCGATTTTGTTGCTCAATTAATTGAACAACTATTGTTCAATCTATTGAACAGCCATTGTTCAATCCAATTGAACAACACTTTCTTTTTGGCTTGATTTTTGTTGTCAGTTAATTGAACAATTGTTGTTCAATCTATTGAACAACTGTTATTCAATCCAATTGAACAACAATTTCCTTTTGGCATGGTTTTTCCATTCAATTAATTGAACATCTATTGTTCAATCTATTGAACAACCACTGTTAAATCCAATTGAGCAACACTTTCTTTTTGGCGTTTTTTTTTTATTCAATTAATTTAACAGCTGTTGGTCAATCTATTGAATAGTTGTTGTTCCATATCAATTGAACAAAACCCTTTTTTTGGCATGTTTTCTTGTTCATTCAATTGAGCAGCCATTGTTCAAACAATTGAACAACACTTTTACATCCCCGGTGCGTGCTTTTTTGTTCCTTTGATTGAACAGTTTTCGTTCATTCAAATGAGTGGCTACTATTCAATTCCAATTGAACATCACTTTTTCTCTTTGCGTTATTGCTATTCAAATGATTAAACATCACTTTTTGTGTATCTCTATTGTCCAATTCAGTGAACAGTTGTTGTTCAATTCCAATTGAACAACAAATTTTTTCTTTTGTGTGAGTGTTATTCACTTGTCTAAACGATTGTTGTTCACTCAAACACTCAGCCCCATTTTTCTTTTGTTTTCCTTTCATGGCATGAAGTACACTACTTTTATGAGGACAAGAATTTATGGATTCTATTGAGGGGAGTTAATACCATTAATGTTATGATATTTAACAGGACAACTTCTTCATGATAGATTATTTTCAAGAAAGGGACACAGTTATTTATATACTTCTTTGTTGCATAGATTTTTATTGTACTTGATACTGATTGGTCATCTTAATACCGTGTTGGTTCCACCCTTCATGGTTATTATTTTCTCCGTCTTTAATAAATAAGACTATGGGTATATTTTTTTTATTGACATGTTAAACTTATTCCACCATCCGTGCTCTTAAGGAGTATTGAGCCTCCCTCTATTTATCATAAAAATGTGTAATAACAACAAAATTTTGTTTTCAGATGGAGGATATGGGGTCTCATTATGAGCCAGCCTACCATGTTCATAAGGATATAACAAAGTAACATTCCCACTATGGCCACCACACCAGGGTTATGATCCATTGGGTAGCCAGAATATCCTTGGAACAAGAGGTCTCATCACGAGCTGGCCTGATCACTTTTGCTACATCCCAATGAATGGCAGTCTGGTCATTTGGTTACCACGCCAACACACAGATCTCTTTTGTAGAACAACACTATAACTATCCATTTATAAATTGAGGATCCTAGCTCATATGGGTTAAAAAGCAACCCTGCTGAGGCTATGGATTCCTGCTGGCAGCGTGCTTATGGTATTGAAGTTATATCTTATCATCAATTATTACTATATTACCCTCTTGTTATTTCTTTTTATCGGATAAGTTATTTCCTTAATTTTTCCCCGTTTTGAACCTTTATGCATGAGATATTGTTTTCTAATAAATTGCATCATTCTCAGCTAGAATACCATCAGCAGAACATCTTTTTGGCACATTGTTGTCCTTCTCTTTCTCACATAACTTATCATCAATCCAAGCGTCTTATATTTGATTCATAACTATCTTTGCACACTCCGCTCTCATTATAACCATACCTCTTGTCATCCTATCATTATATCCTTCATGACCTTAAGCTGCCAGCACATGCTCACTTGTAGACACTATAGTAGATCAACGAGGAAACAAAAACGCAGTGGAATACTCTCCTAAGGATGCACCCTACTAATCCAACTGTCAAACCTGTGACATAGTTCCTAGACCAAGCATGCATTCTCACGGGCTTATGGAAAACAACTCTCAATGCATACATGCATTTTAGAAATAAAGCCATTGAGTCTTTCCCAAAGTGAGGTCCCTCATTAAAAGGAACCAATCAAGAAGGAACAACACAAGAATAAGCACTAGAAACACTAGTTGAACCACTTGCACTGGCTAAACCACTAGCACCAACAAATGATTGAATTACGGACGAGTCAATGGATTGTGATTGGGGCCTTTTGGGTCATTCGTTTTGGGTTCTGATACATTTTGATGATTGATCACATTTTGACTAGAGGTAACCATTGGGAATACATGGAGGAGACAATTGGAGAAGAAGAAGGGACTCACCAAAGACCAATAGTTGCAAAAGGATGGCCAGAGAAATCCGAACTTAGCTATTCACAATCAAGTTGAGAGGAACGCTAAAAGTCGAGGAAGTAGATGCAGCTGAGAAATAAAGGCAACCGAAAGATGAAAAATGTGGATCATCTGAGGGAGAAGTAGCAGTCCAATCAAGCGCAGGGTTTAAGAAGGTTGAGGGGGAAGTTGAGAGGAGAGGGAGACAAAGAGTATACTTAAATGTTGTTACAGAGCTATTCGATCTTGCTTTGTTCCTCATTATCTTGTTCATGTATTGCTATATCATGTAGGTTTTCCTATTGTGTTTATGAGGCCTTCGATCAAGATGAAATGTTGTAATGTTGTGGTATTTAATAGAAGAAGAGATTACAGGTATACATTAGTACCTTTGTGAGTGTTATTATGTGGTTGCTTCAAATTTTTAATATGCGTGTACTTGTACAATATTACTTCTTTATGTGCGCTTGATCGGTTATGGTTCTGTGTCTTAACTATTATAGTTTAAGGTTTATTGGGTATTGATAACCTCCATGTGGTTCATTCTGACATCGGATTCCATCCCCTTAACTAACTAAGGTCACGACATGCCTCGGGTGAGATGCCTTATTCATCCTAAATAAGGTCAGAATGTTAGCATTACGAAAGATGTTTTGTTAGCCCTTGTGCTTGAACCTAGGGCCTCAACCCTTCCATTAGTTTTCTGACAACACTTATAGGTCAACAAGCCCAAAAACTCGCTTTCAATTAGTAGTTTCTAAAAAAAATGAGGACAACAAGAATAATAAATATGTGTATGATAGCACTGCTCACTTTGAATCTTAAATAAATGGGATATTGACACATCTAGGTTAAATGGTAACCCTGCTAAAGCTATGGATGCATGTTGGAAGTAGTGGATCTACCAGTGGTATTGAAGTAAATTTCTTAACTAGTCTTTTCCTTAAAAACTTATTATTTATTTTTTGTTGTACTTTAAGCTTCCTTTCTGAAAATATATATTCTAGTTTCTTATTTTTGTAACTATTTATGGCTCTTGTTTGTTTGTAAATCCAACTAAAGGAAACATGTTCAATATATGCCACTTTGATATTTTCCTTTTAATTTGTAGGCAGATATAACTTGTCCTTCCCAGTGATATTCCAATTGTTGGCAAGACAACCCCTCCCATATCATTCATTGTTGATGATATGGCCCCCCTCTTTGCTATTTCATTTTTTTTTTATTCTTCAGTTGTGTTTTTAATATCTTCTAGTCGCTTGAGAATTGCTTTCATTGCACATTTGGACTTAGGTTTTATTTTATAATATCTTACTAAACATCAATAACGGTATTCCCATGGTTACAATCATTCATGCAATTTAAATTACACATAACAATTAAATGAAAGAAATAGATATTATTACATAATTTTAGAATTTTTTAATAATTTTTTATGTATTGTTGTTAGTCTTTTTGGTTTTTATCCTATGGTCTACTCGAATGTATTTATGATATTCTTTGTTATAACCTTTTGGGAACTATATACCTAATCTCAACCTATGTATTTCAAATCTATTATGATGGTGGTGTGATTATTATTTGAACCTATACCTAAGACCTATCGAAGTATGATTCGAAATATATTTCCAAAATCTAGACCTTAACATCATAATTATATTTCAAACCCTCTCGAATTGGGTTTTGTTCATGAGGATTTGGAAATAGGATTATCAAGGAAATTAAAAGTGGTGTTATTAGTCCCTGCCTGGGACTATTAGCGTTCGATACGCAGTCAACTGGCTATTAGTTGATGCGTTGACCGCAAATATGTGCCCGCTATTTACTACTTAACCAAAGTTTACCTGCGCAATTTCCTGGCAAAAAAATTTTATCCAAAGTTTTTATTTGGAGGTCTTATTGCCAGCCTCACGTCGCCCGATGCGCTCAACTTGTGCTCAACTCAATTTATCCTAAGTTCGTTCTCCCTGCGCTCAACTTGCGTTACCCTAAGTTTTTTATGCTAAGTTTTGTTTGCTTCCTGTTCGTTTGAGGATTCTCAGGTGTAATTTATCCTAAGTTTATAAAAGCAGCGTCCAGCACCTTACCTACGGAGGTAGACATGTTTACAACAATGACACCTGCCAGTGGAACTTGTATCGGCCATGACCTGCATGCAATGCGCTGCATGCCAGATGTTTGAAGTCAGTCCGCCAATCGCCATCTAATTGTTGAATCGATAAAATTCTGAGTGAATTGTTTGTTGAATCTGTATTTTCGGCTAGATTATAAATCTCTACCCACACCATTAATAAAATCGTTACTGAATTGGTGTATCGTTTTCTGGACTAACAAAACATTAACAATTCAATAACTTTAAAGATAGGAATACGTGATGTTGCAGATATGCCAATCTAATTCCTTATTTTACATATTGGATAAGTTTTTCTCTTTGTTTCTGGATATAAATAATGACTAAACATATGAAATAAAATCATTAATGTAAATAGTGAATCAGTTAATACAGGTGCAGGTAAATAGCGATAGCAGATTCAAGCATCTATGGACACGGACATGTAAGAAACAAAAAAGTTTAACCATAAGGATAACATGTATATATACCACCAGCGTGGATATGTAGATATGCAGCAGAAGGGAGTAAGTTGTTGTTTTTTATTTGATTCCATAAGTACAGTAAAAATAAATCATGATCTATCTAAATATGTATATGCATATATAATAATTAAAATCATTCTGGTCTAAAATGAATCATGTAAGATAAATGCCAGCTAAGAATGATAAAAAATTCAAACATTCAAACTTCAACCATAAGAATATCCAGTAAAAAAAAACACTTGACTTTGGTTTGATCTGTATGTATAAATGTATATGTTACAGTCATATATCCGTATGAGAAAATGATGAGGACTGTTCTACGAAAATGTCAAATGCCTAGTGAAATAGGCGTGATGCTGTGCGGATATGATGCATGAGTATTGGAGATAGAGGTAACTACATGATATGCAACACATGAGAAATCTGAAGAGGTCATTGATTTTGTGGTCGATGTGGGTGAGAACGCTATCCAACTCTGTGATGGACATGCTGACTTGATAGATGGAGTCCTTGAGTTCATCTTGCATGTTGGAGGATGACTTGGACATCTTGTTCATGATGTATCTGTCAAGTAAATTGTTGAGGTTTCCAAATGTAATATCCACACTGTTCAACTCATGCAAGAGGAACTTGAATGACGATTATCTCTCTCTGCATCTCCATGGCTTCCTTTATCCTGTGTTGCATCATGTTCGTCATGCTGTTAGTGTCAATCAGAGGAGGTAGCGGGCTAGGACTGATGCTATTCTTTCTTTTAATAAAGCCTGCACCCCGCATAAAGGAACGGTCTGAGCAATCGCTGGTGCTTAAATATTTCTGACACACAGCAAGACAATAGACAGGATCTGTTTTGCCGGCTTTGGTTTCCATTAAAGTAGCGAAGCCGTCTGCAAAGAGATTTCTGCCGAGGGATGCCAAAACAGCCTCCCGATTAGCATAGAACGCTGTAGAATTAGTTTGTTGGGGGCTACAGTATTTGGCCACGAACGGAAACTGGGAATCGTTGGCTGCTAGACCTACCAGAGCCATGATGTTCATGGCCGCCATAACAGCCCAAACTGCAACATGGGCAACCCCCATCATTGTATGGGTTACTTTCTGAACCCAGTGACAATGGAAGAGGTCTAGACAATTTGTCAGTTGTAGAAGAGGCGTTGTGAAATATTACATTATATCGCAGTGCTGCGGAATTTTCAGCAAACAACTCCACCCGGTCAAACCTGCTGAGGAGAAAATTGGCAATTTCTACCGGTTGTGGTATAAGATTGGAATCCATTTACAGTGGAACAAATCCTGATAATTTTGCGTATTCATAGCATTGAAGAGAGGAGTGGAATATTAAACTGCGATCGCAGATTAAGAAACGATTAATTCATTTAGCAGTTAATTTTATACTGTTGTTGATTAAGTGATTAAGGTTTAAGCAGTGAGGTTGTATGGTTAGTGTACAGTTGATTTCTTGACCAGCTGTGGTTGCAGAGGCGTCCACGTTCCCTGGTTTGCGCTGCATGCCAGTTTGAGGATTCTCAGGTTATATCAGCATATGGTGTGTTGAGAATCGATCCTGAGCCAGTTGCAGAAAAGTCCTTCTTCTCTGTAGTTAATAGCTGGCCTTTCTCTGTGTCATGATTTGCAGGGCAGCAATGGGTCCAAAGAACAGTGCCAACGCTTACGAGGAAGTTCGCAAGCAACTGCATTCACACTTGCAACTCGACTGGAATTTGCACCCCCGGCAGGGACTACCGCTACGGCAGTAGCTCCCTTGTTATGATGGAAATCAACCTATACACCTGTTGGTTTTCTACATTCGATATTTCAAGCACTGTCATGATTGTGCCTCGTTATTCACTGTGAATGAAGGTGTGAATTCTTAAAATATATAATTTATTATTTTTTTTCTCTCTCGCTTATAAAACTTTGCAAAGTAGTAACTATAAGTTAGAGTAGTTAATTTATTTTTTCTGTCTTTTCTTAGTGTTCAATTGGTTTAAAAAAGAAAATAGATTTTTCATGTTGTGTTTACTTAATGGTATGAACTAGTTGTTTTTATTACAATTGTTCATTTTGTTCTAACTACATTAAGAAAATAATTAATTTTTATTTTTGTTTGATTCTTCTTAACATTAGTTGTTACATCATAAAATTTTCATTTTTTTATATTGTGCTAATTACATTTAGTTCTAGCATTCTTTTATTGTTGTATAATATCATTGTAAATGTTGTAATATAGTTTTGATTTTGTAATAGCAAACTAATGTTTATTATATATTTTACATTTTCATTAGAGTTTCACTGACATAACTTAGAAAATTTAGGTATTATTTAACTCAATTTAGGAAAACCATAGGCATACTTTAGTTTTAGGACACTTTCTCAAATTTTCTTCTTCATCAGAGGAGGAAGCCAAAGGCCAACAAATCCTTTAAACTCATCGAGAATGACTATTCCAAACATTTGGGGTTGTGTGAAGAACCTTGGTTTGGGTTGTCTCTCCCTTGTTAACATAGGTTTGTCAATTCCTGCATAAACAAAAACTTGTGATTTTAATGTGTGGAAAGCATGATAGCAGAAGAATGAAATTATTTTGAGGTGGAATATAATTTTCATGTGTCTAGTCAAAAGAAGAACACCATTCATCCCATCTTTATTTTTAAACCCTAGGCTTCCCAGAGATTGATAATTGACCAGAAACCCTTTGAAGGAAACTTAGAGAAGAAACAATACAGAACATGGGAGTAGGATTCAATAGAAGGGAACCTAGATACACAAAAATTATCCACCAACATCCTCCTTTCAAATATATCTTCATATGTCACCAATCGATGGGGTTCTTTTAGAAACTCAAAGGATATGATGATGAAATAACCCATGATTTTTCCATGGCTCTTCAATCTTAGGGGGAACATAGTACCACAACCATTATAAGAGGGATTTTCATCCCTATCAATACAAAACGCATTAGCAGGGTGACCAAATTGGCTTTAGGATTTAGACGAGGCAAGGAGGATAAGGCAAAAGCCATCACAGCTAAAAAGAAAATCGTCCTCCATGAAGAAAATCCAATTCAGGATAAAAATGGAGTTAGAAGGGAAATCTTGCCTTACCCATGGGGTGAGGTAGCCTTCAAAATATTTAAATAAATATCCTATGAGGGGAGGCTAAGCATTGTGTATTCCTATCAATTTAGGATAATATATGAGATAAGGTTCCAGAAACAATTTCCTATCCCAAGTAGGCTCAGTATTCCCTACTTTCTTCTTCAATCTATGATAGAAATGGGCGATAGGGTGAGAGAAGGTAAACACTAGTACATTTCTCATCATGGGCTCATAAGGCTCATTCTCATGGATGTATTGAGCCACATCAAGAACCGTGTACCATGGACAAATTTTGTAGACATGGACAGGGATTCCTTCATTGAGACTCAATTCTAACCTCTACTAGAACATGAAGAGACCACAAAACATAGTGTTATTGAAGAAGAGGTTGAATAAGAGAAGGAGGAAAGGGAGAATAAGTTAAAGAAGAGGAATAAAAGGAGAAACCAAAGATGGTAAAATAGACCCTTGGGGAGCCTTTTAGACCTCAAAAGAAGAGAAAACAAGAGAAGAAAGTAATCCTCTCAAGAGGAAACGTTGAATGAGAGGTGGTTACCACCCTAGAAACCCTTAGCACACCTATAAAAATCAAAAGGGTGAAGTGCAATCAAGGTCCCTTATATTTCAAGAGAAGGAGTACTAGAATCAAACAGGGGAAGCCTCAACCTCCCACAACTAACCTAATCACCATTGCAGGATCATCCAGTCACCAAGAGGGAGAGCTAGAGAAGGATAAAGGGAAAATTGAAGAATTCACCTCCCTTAAGGCCAAAAAGAAGCAACCTCAAGTCTCCCAAAGAAGGGAAAAAACCACGACATTTAGGGACAAGAAAGTACAAACAGAAGTTGCCCAGCTATAGGAAGAAACAAGACTACTACAGGAAAGGGAATATAAAATAATACCACCATTGAAGGGATGGGAAGGACCACATGAGCTTTGGGAGCCTGATCCTCTACCAACTCTTAGGTCATACTATAAATTTTATGGGTAAGGACATATTATCCCCACTAAATTTTTAATCTCCATCCTAAACTAGCTAGACAAAGAGAAAATTCAAACTAATCGATGGATGCAAATTGCTAAATCAAAGATAATTGAGGATGTGAGAGTCATGGAAGAAAAGATGAAGAAGATAGGTAAATAAATGGTTGATTTGATATTAAGAGAGACAATCATGAGGGATCAATTACAAATGTAAAATCAGAGGTTAAGAGAGCAGTTTCAGGAGAGAGAATGATAACTTTCCACATGGAAATTTTGGCCATGGAGGCCATTAAATACAAACAACCATCCAAGTCATACGTAATATTTCTCAAAGAACAATGGTTTTAATTAATAAAAAATTTGGCACAGTATGGCTCTCTCCCATTTTAGAATTATAGAAAGTTTATTGATTTTTTTGAGCAAGTCAACATTAAAGATATGAATAAATTAGAATTAATTGTACACGCACAATATTATCCTCACAAATATGAACTTATGGGACCCTAATTCGATATTGGGGGATGCAGAGCTAATGGCCTTAGCCTCTTATCTTACCCATGAGGACGCAAGGATTGAGGAAGTAAAGAAGGTTATGGCTAAGGAAGAAAATAAGCCTCTATATATCATAGCAGAGTTAAGAATCCCCAAGGTTGGCATAAGAAATCATAGCATCATCTCTGAAGATCCTCAATTAGCCCCTTGCTACTTAGAAAAACAAGATCATTGCATCTTACATTTTGAAGACAATTTTAGGTTGTTAGGGACTAAGAGTTTCCATGCCTTTCAAAGGAGATTGCATGCTCTACCACATAGTCTGAAAATCAAGGAATACCACTCCCCTCAGAGGTTGAGGAATGCCTTAGAGAGAACACCATTCTATAAGAGGATTATGCAGAGTTTGAATATCAATTGGATAGGGATAAATCCTAGTCCTTCTTTTTTATTTGGTTTACAATAAAGAAGAGATCAAGCAAAGGAACCAAGTGAGTGGGAAGCAATAGAGGCAAGTGTAGGTTTTTATCCACATGGGGCACACCATTTGAAGTGCCTTGGGATTTCAAAAAGGACACCAAGGTCATGCATGAACTACATATCTGTGAGTAAGTTGCTCAGAGGGTAAGAAAAAACTTTAACATGGGGTGATGATGGGCCTCATTAATAGGTAAATAATAAGGTCCTATTGTAGTGGCTACAACCACCCTCCAAAATTTTTCCTTAGCTTCATTTTGGAGCCTCCCTACTAACCTTTCACAACACCATGTATTTCTTCGTCAAGTACAAAAGCTTCAGCGTTTTTCTTGCGAAAAGGAAGCCTGTCTAATAGAGCTTGATGCATTCCCCTCACAAGTTGTTTCTCCAGACTTGGTGTAGCTACAGGCTGAGCAGAACCTTCAAGAAATTGTGCAATTCTGGAGAGAAACTAGCCTTCCCTCTAGAAATCACACAATTCAGTCTGGTAGCCTACTGGGCTCCAGAATTGCGCAATTCTTCCAATTAGGCTTCATCTAGAAATTTGTGTAATTCTTCCCAGCAGGGCTACTCAACCCAAGAATTGTGCAATCCTGGGTAGTAGTCAATTTCTCAACCGAAAAATTGTGCAAATCTCCTGGGTAGCCAGCCCAATTCCCTTCCAAAAATGCACATTTTCTCCCAACAATTGAGCAGCCTCTTGCATGTGCAGTTGAGTTGACCGGTTCCCTCCGGGACCGAGAAAAACCGATTTGCATGCATTGTCTACTTCTCCTAAGGAAACATGCACAGACATCCCTTGATTCAAGGATCTAATTTTAACAAGTGGAGGTTGCATGCAAGGATCATTTCAGAAACCTCCCACCAAGTGTCACTCTTCCTAGATTTGTTGCATGTGCATCATGTCTTCAATTTTATCAAAACTTATGAACCAAACACTACAAAGCTCATTCCTCACATCAACCTTGAAGCTTTGACATCCACAACAGATCTAAGAATCGTCGGCACATTCAACTCCATTGTTTTGGGGTAATCCTGCCTTCCATGTCTTGTGTTGCATTTTTGGCGCTTTTTGTGTTTCACTTCATATGAATGTTGTCTGCTTGATTTCAATGAGTTCTTGTTGTCATTTTGATACATTCTAGCTTGTACTAGCACCATTTCAGTTTTCGTTAACATCTCACTACCGTCACATGTGTGAAACTATTGTTCATTAACGGTCACTGATTTGGCAACTCTCCTCACCCACATGCATGTTGTTCTATTTTCTGAATATGTCATTCACTATTTGCATGCATGATCATTCACTTATGCTTACACTTAATATCACCATGCATTCACATTAACATTCGATTTCAGTTGCCCGTCGGCGGGTCTAAGCAGCCTTGGCCCAGACTCTGCCTCACCAAGACAACATTGTGCAATCCTAAGAGGGAAGGCCATGTCTTCCTCTCAAAAAATGCACATTTATGCCCAGTGACTATCCTCCAATCTTGCATTGCACAATTATGAGGGACAGTGACTGCTAGCCTAGAAAATTGTGCAATACAGTCACTGAGCCTACAACCATTGTTGGCAAAGATTTTGTATTGTGCAATACCAACAGTCAACAGCCAGGCTGGACTGTGCATTACACAGTTCCAGTAGCTAGTTGGCCTTCTAACAGCCTAGACTATGCCTTGTGCAACCTTGGTAGTCAAGCTTTCAACCTCCTGGTGGAAATTGTGCAACCTTCATGACCAGTCACATAGTTATGTTGCAAGTTAGTTCTCAAGTTCATTTTGGTTTTCCACTGACAGATTTCCTTCCATGAGTGCTTCCATGTCTCCAAGTATCGCAGGTGTTCATCTACCTCTCAGCAGCATAGGTACAATGGTTTCTAGGAGAGCAGAGTTGAAAACACTATTCACAACACACTTGGGGATGCAATCGATCACATGTCTATGAGCTTGCCTACCCATGAAGACATCAAGTTGTTCGTAGACAAGTACATCAAAATATGATGGAAGCAACATCACAGCAAGAAGCACCATGAACAACAACTAAAGGTAGCATACCGGATATAACGAACACAAGAGGAAGGTTGTTAATAACACAAAGGTGGAACAAAGTTGCAAGCTCAAGCAGATCCACTTGTGATGAAATAAACTTTGAAGAATCAGGCTATGAGGTGACGATGCGATATGAAGATCACATGAAGGTAGAGAATGGAACAAAGAAGGAGTTTCATGTGGTGAAGAAGCAACAAAAGGAAGAACAGGAGCTGCATTGATGAGAGAATGAGTTGCAGTAGGAACAGGTACAACAAGGGGTGCAACATGCACTCACGGATGAACTAAAGTCGTACAAGTTATAGATCAATCCTAGCAGCTGGCACATAGCAGAAAAGGTGAGTAGTGTTGTTGATCACATGCAAGGGAATTTAGTAGCATCCATGTCATGTGTGCATGCATGTGATCCCACCCATTCAACACACTCACCAACGCGAAGACAAGAAGAAAGTTCGACTGGAGCTAAACATGCAGTTGGCAGTTGATGCGCATGACCACCAACACACACTGGAAGATCATCACAGACACTGTGCATCGGTGCATTGTTGATTCAACCACACCCAAGAAGACCATGCACATGTTAGCAGACGAGTTGGATGGAGGAGCCACACCAATGCACCAGGATGCAACGAAGGCAAGAGTTCACTTCAATGAGATGTCACCATGGAGTGCACAAACAACCAAGCTTGGCATCAACTCATCACCTTCGACCATCACAATCATGTCAAAGAGTTGGTCTCACCACAATGGTCTGAGTGTCAGTGATGTCTTGCATGGATTTCTTAAGCCATTTTATCTCACATGAGCACTGTGCATTGTAATGTAATGTCTTGTCAAGTGGAAGTTCAAGTGTTGATAGTTGAATGTAACAGTCATAGAGTAGTTGAAGATTCATGAGGGTAGATGAACGGTCTCAAAGGGGATTGTCAAGAGTCATTCCACCCTTTGCTATAAATAGCACCTCATAACTCATTGTAGAGGCTTTTGGCCAGCTAAGCTTCGATATGAGTATCTTAGAGAAAGCTTGGACAATATTGTAATGAGCCTTGGCTTATCCACTGCGTAGAGCTAGTACATCTCTTTCGAGGAGTGGGTGGTTGTGGCTATAACATTCCATTATCGTAACTAGTGGTTGGACATGGATGTATTGTATGACTGGAACTTACACTTCTTAATATAATAGAGCCAACACCTTTCTTGCATATTTTGTATTGTATTCTAGGCTATCTTCTTTACTCTAAATGATATATGTATTTTTTTGCTTACGCATGCATGTATGGACTATTCTATATAAGTATGTATGAATCTTTCTGAAGTGTGTTGTCGGCTTAACCATCACTTTGGATTTTTCACTAACTTTCTTTTTAGCTTGTGATACATCTTCACTGGTGTGTTCACTTCCAAGCCGCGTACTATTACAGGTTTCCAAGGGGCAAACTCACCTTACTGTAGTTGTCAAACCCTTGCTACCAACAAATTTATCTTACTTGCCTCTGTGTGAAATCACGGTCAAGGCATTACGGTACGACCCACTGCTGGGAATCCTACACGAAACGATTTGAGGTCTAATTGATACTTATTACCGGGGAGATCCCCTGACATGTTGGTGGGTCCAACACCATCAATAGGCCCATTTGGCCTTCCTTCAGCCTATATTTACCTTTTTCCTTGCATTTAATGGAATATTTTTTTACTATTAGGTGATTATTAGGAAGACTAGAGGATGATTTTCATATCTTGTGCCTTAATGTGATTAATGTGTAGGGAAATAGTTCATTTACTATGTAGGGATACATTGGAATGAAACTAGAGAATATGCAAAAGGATGTTATCCTACATTTACTCACACAAATCACAAACTGCTACTCACTTCTAGTTCGAAAACCCTCTAACAGTTGATGAACTCAAGGACTTCACAGAGAAAGATCCATCCTTTTAATAATTTTCGAGGGAATCAACCCTCCTTCCAAGGAGGTTTCCCCTCAGTTAGTTTTGCATAAACAGGAAAGCCTAAGGAGTCAATAGGATTCAAACTTCTGTAGGAGAATCTAGACTATTAGGATATGAGAACTTATTGTTTCAATTTCCATTCCTAGTGTACTTGATCACTATTTTTCTTTAATGAAAAGGTTGTTGTTTATCCATAACTAAGTTTATTTCAGAGGATTGAGTCCCCTTGGGTTAGGGCCCAACCCAAAGTCTCTAGTACCTCTTATTTGTATATTTCTTTCATGTGTTTTATTTCCTAGCAATACTATTCTTCTTTGTCTAGCCTAATCGTTTATGAAAATTTCTTATGCATGTCTTCCAATCACTTCTTGTGTGGGATGCATGGTTGGAGATATAGTATTAGAAAGCAAAAAATATATATAGTTGTCTTCTTTTGCAGTAGTTAGATCTTTGATTTTCCTCCTTTTACATAGTTAGTTTTTTGCACATGTAGTGATTGATCTAGTAATCTTCTTTGAGCATAGAGAGCATCATCTGTTATGGATGTAGGTCTTGTGATGCTATATTTTATATATATATATTATATTATAATATGTATATATATGTATCTATATGTATATTATGTATATTATATGTATAATATGTATATTATGTATATATATGTTATATATATATTATATATATGTATATATGTATATATATATGTTTGCATACATACATGATATATATATGTAGCATGTATGTATGTATATACATATATATATATATATATAGTATTTATATATATATATATATTATATCATATCTATATTATATATATATATTATTATATATATTAGATATATATATATATATTAAAGATATATATATAATGCGGTAAATAGATTTCAGATAAAATTCAACTCATCCTTTCTTAGTTATTTCCATTTTATGCAATTAGGTTATTAGTTTAACACTCTTTTTGTGCTACAAAAGAGTCATTTATCTGGTTTGTAGGCACTACTATTATTTTTCATGGTTGGCATTGTCATTTCCACTCCTCTCCCACCATCAGCCTCTTTCCTCTCACCTCACAACTCTCCCAAAACACTGTCCACGAAAACACATTTATGGGTTATTGAAGGCCACCAGGTGCATTGGTTTTTTGTGCAAGATGGGCCCTTGAAGGATAATAGGTTTGTAAAAGGCCTCAAACAACCTTAACCTACCCTTCACCACCTTTCCCTACCTTCAAATCGCCTTTCACCCTCACAAAATGCTCACGGATCCGATCCTATAACAAAACAGAGAAATCATGTAGCATCATGTAGTAATAATGTAGCATCTTGTAGAATTGTGTAAAATTGGTCAGAAGTGCTCCTGAAGTTTGATTTTTTCCTCCCAGTCTTGAATAATGTCCCATAGCCCCTAAAACCATGATTGAGAGAGACTAAAGACCACTTATGACTTTCCTTTCGCCCATTGCATTACATTTCTATAATTCAAGCTAGTGGAAAGATTTATGAATTTTGTAATATGTTGATGATTTTCTTGATTATCTTATGAAATATCTAATGAAATCTATCACTAACTCTACTTTCTTTGAACATGGTGATTAAAGTTTGGTTACATGTTTTTTATTTATTTATGCAAAGTAGATTATGATTTCTTTCTTTTATTTATGCTTCTTAATCTAGGATTTCCAATTTCAAGCATTGTTATTCCATTACATAGGCTAGGTTTCATTTATATGCAACATTTACATTATGTAAATATGTTAATGTATACATTTTTGCAATTAGTGTAGCCATTACATTTTTTGCCAATAGGGCTAGCATTTACTTTTGAGAAAGCAACATTTCCATTCCTTTGCAAATAGTGTAATATTTCCATTTTTGCAAGCAGAATATAACTTTACTTTCATGCAATTTCTTTCTTTTCTAATATAGAATCAATTGATAGAGTGGTCTTTGTGTGTCTTGGTTTGATCCATTTCTTGCAAGTGACATGAGTAGATCTTAGCCTATTGTGCATATAGAATTTTCACCTCTTAAGTTTGTACAAACTCCTGGTTGATAATTAAAGTTGGTAGCCTTGGGAGTTGTAGCACTTTTGTTGCAATACTGAGGCCCATCATAGGGTAACAATGGTCATTCAATGGTCACAATGTTGGACATTTCCAGAGTCAATTGGAGGTCCTAGGACTGGGTAGATTTTGATGAACTCATCATGCATACTAGTGTTGTAAAAAATGGGGTGATTATTAGTGGATCTCCTAGATATGTTCAAAGGAGTGACGAAGCTTTGGACATCCTTGGACTGGCTTTGGTCAAGGATGGGACCCATTTGTTTTGAGACCCAACAAAATGTAACACATTTTTAGGGGATGGAGATGCTCACATACATAATGTGTTAATTGGTCAATGTTAATGATCTTCCCATTTTGTGGGAACATCATGGTGCAAAATAATTATGACACTATTTATTTCATCGCATATATATAGCTATGTAACAACAAGATATTGTCATCTAGTTGAGCATCAAGGACCTAGATATCTATGAGAATGATTTTGTCAGCAAGCTCTACTGGAACTTTTTGAAAAATTCATGTGGGTGCCTAGGTTCATCCTTCATATGTCCTCAAAGTGATAGGGAAAGTAGTAAGCTCTAGGGATCCCAGTTTTTTCCAAAATGAATTGGGCATGATATAAATGGATGCCCCCTCGTTAACAATGCACTGATGGATGGTGATATTCCAAATGGTGATCGAATCTGAAACGCAACTATCGATGGTAGTTATGGTTCTAAGTTTTCTAAATCAAATGTTATCAATCATGAATCATATGGATCAGTTGCACCTAAAACAGAAAGTAGGGATTTGTGGTAAGTTGGACAAGATTGTAGGACTTCTAATGTTGACATCACAGAGGAAGATTGCACAAGGTAACAACAATGTTATATCTATAAGCTATATTTGAATTATAAGAAGTACGATGTAATTCCCCTTTGACCATATTTTGGATAGGTTCAATAGGGAGTCATGGAAAAGTCAAAGGTGGCATAATTGTAGTGTTAGTTAATGTCAACGGATTGGTTTCTAGAAGGGTTCCATAATCACAGTTTCATATTTGTAAGAGAACATATGTCCCTCCCATCTTAATGTCAGAATTTGTTGCATCATTAAAAATACCTCCAGATTGATTTTGATATGGTGGAGGGGTAATCTCATGTTCTATGGCTACCACTCCTTGGTGAGGGAAAGTATTATGCCTTATTGCAAGTTTTTGGTTCATTGCCCCCTTCCCCCTAGCATCTATCATGTGCTTCAACTTATGGAGTTGAGGGAAACGATGGGTGTAATTCCCATACTCTCCACAAATAGCACAATCATGGTTGGTCCTAAGGTTGGCATTCTTATTTTTATTTTGTGGGTTATTTGTACCCTATTTCTAGTTTGGGTTTCGATTAGGGAGATTCCCCTTAGTCAGTTTCTATGAAGATTGTTTTTCTTGGTTTCCCCCCTGTCCTTATTCTCCTTTTGATTTATTATTCCCTTTATTTTTGTTAGCATTTGGAGGGTTTGCAATGTTTATCTATTCAAACGAGTATTGTTGTTGAGGGAAGGAAGGTTGTACAAAATAACCCCTGTGTTTGGTTGAACTAAGGGGTTAGTTTTTTGAGGTGTTGGGGAAGGATAGTAAGAATTTCCTTTACTTGGATTGATGTAGCTGGTTTGGGAGGTTGAAACTATCTCTATTCCATACGTGAATGGTATTGGTTATCGTGCATGGGAGGATACTAGTTACCCTACATGGGAGGGCTCTAAGAGGGCACAGGTTGGTTGGGATAATACCCCATGTTGGATGGGACTAGTGTTATGGGTGGCCCACTAAATGATTGGAAGTGAGAATGAGAAACATACACATTTCTAGGGTGTTGGTAGGTACTTCCAACCTTGGCCTTGGGTGATGTTCCCAATTAAACCTCCCACGGAGTTTGATGCTCTATGTTTATCCTATCTAAAACATTATAAGTGAGGAGAATTCAGGAGTGCAGAGTAAAGGTACCTTGATTGTGTATAGATAATCTCAAATTGTTGGGCTTTACTAATAGCCTCTTTCTCTATTTGGGGCATAATTATGGCCACATCTTTTGTGATCATTGGAAAAAGATATTTCAAAAACAACTTGAGGTGGAGGTCTTATGTTATGTTCACTTTACAAATGCTACGATGCTTTCACCACTCTATCCCTATGTCATGTTGGACTGGGAGTTGGAAAAAGTCAAGAATGATCTAGCTAAGAAGTAAAATGATCCATGGGAACAAGCAACCTTGCTTACATACCATTTCACTGCAAGGCTAGTGAGGGTGCGTTGAAACAATCTCAAGTGAATTGAGTCATCTATGATGTTATTGGATGAGCACCACAAATGAAAATTCTTAATGTGGTCAGCCAGATGCTCACCCTATTTTCCTTCAAACATAGATATTTACGAAGGCAATTAGGTTGATATAGGGGGCCATTATTGAATGTGAGAAATGTGATCATTTGTAAGCTTAGTTATATATGGAAGATTTAAGAAAGAAAAAATGGGATTTGATCGGTATTCGTCATCGTAGAAATACTTTAAAATGAAATGTTCAATGAAGTCCCTTACGGGGAAGTATGAATAGGACTACCTAGAGGGGTAGTATGTGGACTCCCCTGAGGGGTAGGGATCTTGATCAAGGTGGCACCAAGAAAGGCTAAGCCAATCAAGGTGGTTTTCTGTTGCCTCATGTGTTGAAATAGCTAGAGACCTAGCACACCTCTCGGTAATGGGGGTAGGTTTTGGATGCATCTAGAGAGGAAGGTGACTCTTGGTTCCCTAGAAAGTGTGTGCTACTTATATATTGATCTAAAAATGTGGCATTAAAAGGCTTCTTGTCAAGCTTACAAGAACCTCTCCCACTCCAAAGCTTAAATATTCCCAAGACCTTATGATTAACCAATTGCGGAATTAAAAAGTGCTTGAAAATGGTGTATTTTGGTGTTTGTTTTTTAAATGTTAATGTGCTTTAAGTTCCCTTGATTAGGCTGATATAAAATACATATAATAGTAAATAAAGCAACAAATACAATGCAGCAATAAGCAATCACACATAACAACAATATAATATGTAGTTCACCCTGATATCTTGGGCTACGTCTCCTTGAGCTCTAATCAACTCAATTAGGCTCTTTGGGATTGTGGCCGAAATATTTTACAAGCTCCACGTTCAACTCCATTGGTTTATAACTGAACCTATGGGTTTAGAATGCCATCTTATCCTGCTCGTTGTCCTTACTCTGCAAAGATATCTAGGCTTCTATGGACTAGACTCCTTCAATCAGCGCTCTGAGCTATCTTGCTCTAGCTTGCACCAACTCCCTCAGAGTTCTTTCACTGTCTCTAGACCTCCTTATTCTGTCTTCAGCACACTCTAGACACCAGAAATAGCTTGATCATTTCAACCTCTTTTTTGTTCTACAGCTTTACTACAGGATCATGACTCTTAGAAGTCTACTTTGAGCTCTCTGGCTCTACGACCTTGTGGCTCTTGGCTCTGTCCCTTAGCACTCTATGTTATCTCTTAGCCTCTACGTGATGTGAGCTTCTCTCGGCCTCTGCATGCCCTTTGTGTTTGCTCGACCTCCAAGTGAA
Source organism: Pinus taeda (assembly GCA_000404065.3). Classification (NCBI taxonomy): domain Eukaryota; kingdom Viridiplantae; phylum Streptophyta; class Pinopsida; order Pinales; family Pinaceae; genus Pinus; species Pinus taeda. The sequence goes on from APFE030301457.1 coordinate 85,883, forward strand.
TTCTCAGCAACCTTCCAGAAACCTCCCAAAAACTCTTTGCGCTGCTTCTCAATCGTGCTCTTCGGCTTTCTCGTCCATTTCTCTATGTATAATCATCCCTCTGCATCTCTACAACTTCATTTGCTCCCTATGGCTCTGTGTTTGGCCCCTCTGGCTCTGTGGCTCTACATTTGGCCATCTGGCTCTGCGCGTTCTATAACACATTCTTGTTACAAATGCCCGCTTACATCGTGGCAGGGAGAATGGGAGCCATTTTTACAATGGGAAATACACAGGTGGCCTTTTCCTGCATAATTCTGAAAACAACAACATAATAGAATACACAGGAAAATGCGTTAAAAACACATAATTAGTCAATACAGCCAAAACTTAAATTTTATAGAATCATGTCCATAATCCCATCGAGTCCACCTTTCTATCGCAAATCGCAAGTCGCATGGCAAAATGGCCAAAAACCCATTTACATGGGAAATACATTGAAAATCAAAATTTCTAGGTTTCAAATATTATGAAATCGCGCTTATAAACTTCATCGGGTCCACCACTTTATCGCTTATCGCAATCGTAGAGGCGGGAGGTCAAAACCTCAAATACATGGGAATACACAGAAAATTTGAAACTTTGGACTTCAAATTATATTCAATCGCATCTAAAAACCCTATTGAGTCTACGTCGTGATTGTTAATCGCAATTGCACTGTGTCAATGGCCCATTGTATCGGGGATCACTGATCGTCGATCACCGAACACCGATATCGGCGCATCACTATCGGCCCCAATCTCATGTCGCATATGGTCTCTCTAATCGTTGATCGCTTTATCAGCATATCACTATTGCAACGCCTGGGGTCTGAACAATAACTGATCATTGTCCGATTATATTATTATTATTATATATATTTTATATATATTATATATATATATAGATATATATAATATATATATATATATATATTATATATTTATTTAGATAGATAGATAGATATATATATAACACCAATTCGCCAATCCAAATCATCGCATATCGCAATCAGCTCTGCCTGGGGCCCCAATATCGGGCGAAGGCCTACCTCCGATGCAATAAGTTGGAGGTCGCAATTGGGGTTCCTTCCGCCTTTGGCCTAAGTCCTTCCCTTTGGCCTTTTGCAATGCAATTTCTTCAATGAGCCTTTTAGGCCATTTGTATAAGAAATGCCTCCTTTTCTAAGGATAAGGGGCAATCATCTTTCTGCGATAACATTTGCATCCGAAGTCCATTTCAGCTCGTTCAAGTTGTAGTAGAATCAGAATGAAAAGATCTATGCAATGGGACTATTTCCAGGAGCATTCCCTTGACTTTAATTTTCCTTTGTGAGGAACACTTTAGACTTAGGAGTCTATTCTAGATCCATTTTGGATCATTTATGGTGAGGGAGGATTTTTTAGAAAATAAAATTAATAACATACATAAAACAAAGTGAAAAACAAATGTTTAATTTTCCCTTAATCTAGCTAATATATGGAAACAATAAAAAAAATGAGTTTGTGAGGTTTCCACATATGATAAAAATATTAAAAATCCCTAAACATCCTTTCTACTCAAATAGTAACTAGGCCTTGAGAATATTTCGTTGTACGATATTAGGGCCACATCCCAAAATTACTGGCAATGTTTCCAACAACCAAGAGTCAAACAAGGTAATAGAAGGTTATAGTGGGGGGTATTGGGGCTACATCCTAAAAAAACTAGTGGCATTTCCAATAGCCTTACCAAAATCAACTAATATATCAGTGCTTCCACACCTCAATCTATAGGGTAATATTCCCAAAATTTTGGCCACTAAGTTACCTATGTCTAGTGGGAATGAGTGAATCTCAGCTTTTGGTTACCGGTTTTGGACCCAATATCCCTGCCACATGTTAGGAGACAACATGAAGGTATGTGATAATCCTCCACCTAGGCCTTACCCCCTTCATGATTTTCTTCTCATATACCATATTTTTAACTGGACGATGCAAGATTTTAAGCTCCCTAGAATACAACTTCTGTGTTTCAAAATGAAAAAACCACAACGTCCTTTGTGTTTCCTACCTCCACGACCCTAACCTAAACTATAAATTATCTTGTGGCCCTATGGGGAATTTAATGTGCTCAAGTTAAGGTTATTTTTAGAGAGTATTTTCTTCACTTAGGGTGTGAAAAATGTAAGCTAAGTACAAAGTTTCCAAAAGAAGTATATCATTTATACAAAGTTTAAGTTAGCTTAGTATGTGGAGTGAAAGTGTGTGCAAGTTAGATTGTGAGCATACAAAGTGTGAAGTGATGTGGATATGTTGTGATCCTTTACAACTCCACTAGTCATACTATGTTATGTTTGTTCCTTGCAAGGAAAGAAAGAATGTATGGATGATGACCCACCTACTTCCTTCCTAATTACATTATGAGAGGATATAGGGAGATGGAAGCCTAGTGCTTTGAGAAATATTTCAGATGCAACCACAGGTTTTCCACAAGGACTCAAGGTAAGAAGGGGCTACTCTCTTTCTTTACTAACACCAAGTCTTGGTCTTTATAATAATTGAAATGAAATGAAAGCTTTGGTTACCAAAAACTATGTGTGGACTTAAGGACACTTACTTTTATCCTAGTTAAGATAAATGTGATGTGAGTTTTGAAATGACCAAAACAAGTTGAAAATATATTTGGATTAGGGCCAATTACTTTACTCCTAATTAGTTTATTTTTTGATGCAAAATTTCAAAGTAAAAAGATAAGAAATTTCCCTACTTATAATGGTTAGCAAAGCAAATTGAAAGGTTATATAAGCTAGAAAAAATTTGCAGGAGTGAAGTTAGGTCACTAAAGGTTTCCAAAACACTCTGGAAAAGGGAATTATAATGAAATTTTAAGCTCTTTTTGTGTCTCGCGAGTTATGTTTTGAACATCCGCAAGACCCACACAACTGTCTTTGCAAAAAATCTCTGAGGTCAGCTCGAAAAAATTAACAGAGGTCTTTTTTGGTCATGCATAGTTATAAGGGAGGCCTGCACGAATCCAAAAATATTATGAGATAAAAACAAAATTGAATTACAAAGAAGAAAGACCTACAAAACAACCAATTAGGCAAAAAAATGCAAGCAATTGGTGTCACCATTTTGTATGGTGTGTTTGGTTGGATATGAGTCCCAAAAACACCTTCCTTGCAGTTGGTTGCTTCCTACAAGGAGCATACAAACAAATGAGAAATGTTAGTGAGTGAAGATGGACTAACAAAGCATTTAACATAATGAAAAAAATTCATAAACAAAACAAATCTAAATAACAAAAACAAGCTTGTGAAGCAAAACAAATAAATAAAGGAATAGGAAAAGGATCCTCTTTATTGATTGTTGAGGGTGGAAGAGTTACAATGAAAGTATCAAAGACACTTGAAGAGATTTGCTTGAGAAATGGTGCTCAATAACTCTCAACAAGGAGTTCCCCTTTTCAATCTCTTTTGCAAGATCTTTATCTCTCAAAGAAGCATATAAAGCTCCTTACAATGGTGGAATTATCCTCACAATGTTATGCTAGATAGCTTAAGAGCAATTTTGGCAGCATAGAAATGCACAACTTCTTCTTGTTTTTGTCTCTCTATGAACTTTTATTTATAGAATTTTTTAATACTCCTTGTTATGTAGTATTATTCTTGAAAGTGTATGAAAAGAAACTATTTTAGGTTGTGGATGACAAACAACCCTAACAATAAAAATGGTTGTAAACAATGTAGATCTGCAACAAATGATAGAAACAAAACTTGCCAAAGCCCTGATTTATGCAACATAAATAGTTAAAAAATAAAATGGAATAGTAAAATAAGCGCAAATAACTCCAATAATCCAATCGAAACTAGATATGTAGAGAATATATTTTATAAACAACACCTGTGAAGTGAAAAAATAATGTTACCAATCCCCCTCTATGGGATGGGTTCTTGGCTATCCTTAATTTCTTCAGCTTTTGTAGAGTTACTCTCCTCTATAATGTGTAAAACCCAATAAACAAAATTTTTGAGCTCAATGAGAACTCAAATGAAAATGAATATGGTGTGCGACAATGATAATAATCAGAGCTACAATAATGAGACTTGCAACAATGAAATTAATAAAAAGTTAAGAATGAATGTAAAACCCTTCTATTTAAAACAAAATACTAGGGTATCCTCGAATAATAAGGAATAATAAAATATTATTAACCTCGTTCTAGAATTAACCATTTGGAATATTTTATTATATTTGGTTTGGAGGGAAAAAGTATTTAAATTTTTATTTAGAAATAATAAATAAATAAATGATTTATTTATCATCTCAAGAAATATGGTTAAGGAATAATAAATAAATAATGATTTATTTAATTATTCCTAAGGGATTTAGTCAAACTTGACATGGAATTGTTGGAGCCTTCATTAATTTTGAAGAGTTTTGACCAACCGTAGGGTGGGAAAGGGCAAATGGCAACAACAGTTGGGCGGCGGAACGAGCAGTTGCGGAAAGGTGATGGCAAGGTGGTAGTGGAAGGCAAAGGCAGCTGAGGAAGCAAGCAGCCGAGTGAGAACTGGCAGTCCAGGCAGCCAGGAAGGATATAAAAAGAGGAAGAACATAAACGAAGAGGTTGTTGTTGTTGTTTTTGTTGTTGTTGTTGTTGTTGTTGGGTTTTGTTGATCGTTGGAGTTGTTGAGGATGGACCCACCAGACTCTAAAGGATTTGGCTACCGAGGAGGTACGTCGACATAAGAGCAGAAGCAGGAAGAGCTAGAAACCGAGGAACTGGGTTGTAGAGCAGATCTGACCTGAGCTACTGAGCCGAGTATTCTATGTATTGTTGATGGTGAGATGCCAAGTTGTAATGTATTCTATATTGTTGCTTTAATGTAATCAAAGTTGATGGTTGTTAAGACTCATAACGCATTGCACATCATGTTCCATGGGCTTATTAAAATTTAAATAGTCTCCTTGTTGCGTGAAGATGGTGCTTGCTAGATCAATATTAGAATGTTGTTAGTTCTGTGGTATTTATGATGAATCCATGTGTATGAGTTTAGGGTATCATTATCTCTGTTTCATGTATTATGAACGCATATGTGTATGACCGCCTGTGTTCAACTAATATCCCCTCGACTCCATGTTGAGCCCTTCTCCCCTTTTGGTCGCAGTGCACTTCGGGTGAGACTCCTTGCCCTTTGGGGTGAGGTGAAAATGCGAGTGCTATCCTAGACTACAACAGACCATTGTTGGCCTTCCGTGCCTAAACCTGGGGTCTTTTCCCTCATGACTCTTTTGAGCCAACAAATGGTTCCATTGTCGGGACCTAAAATTAGGAGAACTGGTTCAGAATATGGTGTCGACGGTGTTTAAGAAAGAGATTGGTAACTCTGTGGAACAACAAAGTAGACCAATTTGTGGCAGAAAGGGTTGCCCACAGAAATCAACCGACCAGTAAGGTGCATAAGGAGATCTTACACGTTGATAGCTCAGATGACCAATATGAAATTTTCTGCTGCAAATTACTTGAGGACTTATACAATTGGTTGAGGGAACTGAAGCGGTAAAGTAATTCGAGCAGATCGGCGAGAGCCTTCCATAGTTGGACTTCATCTAAGACTGCAGTATTACAACAGCTAGATAATGAGCAGACGAGAACAGTTAATTTCCGAGTGAGGATTACCGTTGAAGGATACGTAGCTGAGTTTGCTGCAGAAAGTGATCAATCCTACTCAAAGGCGAAGGCAGTGTTCAACTCTGAGCTAAGGGGGAGATTGATAGGGGAAATCGTGACATGGATTAAGATCCTTTTGGTAGAAGAGGGACTACTATCTCTATCCACTGTCGAGATGGAAGCATAAAACCCCAATATCGAGGGAAGGAACTAAAGGGGAAAATGTTGCCTACAAGGGGATAAGGATGTTGCGGGGAGATGGATGCAGAAGGATTAAAGAGAGCAAGGGATGTTAGAGCATAGAGAAGGGTGCTGCTAGCGTACAATTGGTAGGAAACAACAGCTTGGGCCCTAGGGAAAAGAAGGAGAGGGTCACGCCTGATAGGAGTGGTGATGGAAAAACCCCGAGTTGAGATGGAGGGGGAAGAGGATGCTAGGCCACCCAAAGATGGCATGAAGGGATGTCGAAATCGGGAAGAGGAGGGAGGGCATTCCCTAAAGTTTGCGGAAATAGGATCACAACATGGAACTCGAGGAGGACTATCTCGAAATGTTGTGGATGTGGGATTGCAACCGGGAGTGTATGGGGGATCCTCCCTAACAGTTGTGTAAGAAGAAACGCAAGATCAACACCCATGTTGGCACGAAGATGATGGGAATATGGATGATGGAATGAGGAAGTTATTCGACGAGGAAAAAACATCCACCAAAGTTCAGCAACCCTAACCCCGAAACACAAGTGGCATTTTCCTCAACCTTCCCCTGGTACCTTATCACAAACCAAAAGAATTCATCTTTAACCTAGCCAAAGCAGCGCGAGTATACAGTGTGCGAGAAAAATATAAAATTGGTCTCAATACTGGGAGTGATACCAAAACCAACTATAGCAGTAACTTGGGACTATAGGGGTCACTACAGCCAAGAACCAACGGGTTTGTGTTATTAGCCAATATTCAGAGCAGTATGGCGATATCATTTACAAGATAGCTGGAGTTTGCAGGTAAGGGTAACGAGGATGTGGAGCAACATTGTTACCTCTGCAAATCCATCTGGAGAGCCCATCAAACTTTGGATAACATTCGTGTGGTAGAATTCCAAACCACACTAAGGGAATGGGCCCTACACTGGTTCATAAAGTGGGCAGAGCAGAACCAAAACCTAACCATAGATGATATTAAGAGTGTTGGGTTGTGTTAAATTCTTTCCACAAATAACCTACATAGTGAACGAGGTGGTTAAAGGGGGGTTGGAGCCCCCCCTTCGTTGTGTTGCGCAATGGGGGCGTCACAGGGGGGTGACAGCCCCCCTTGTTCGGGGGATTTGAGGGGGGCAGGTAGCCCCCTTCTACAGGGTTCAGGGCAGTACCACAGGAAAACTTTTTTTGGACCCTATATTAGGTTGAGCGGACCTACCTATGGTTTTCGGTCCATGGTATTGGATGCTTCAGCATGTATAAATATGTATTGTAACATTGAAAGGAATATAATGAAAAATCAAGCTGGTAGTCCCAATTTTGGATCTAGGAAAATCATTGTGTATATGTATTATGCTCCACATTGTTATTCTATGTTTTAGAATTCATATGCAAGTAAATTTTTTTTACAG
>APFE030301457.1:93302-104555 GCA_000404065.3 Pinus taeda
GGGGACGCCTTTGTTGCTGAAGGGTTTCGCTCGGGCCTGTGGTAGACCCTGTTCAGTGGGAGATCTGCGAGATCGATTCTGGCGGTGAAGGAAGATGGCGAGCAGTGGAAAGATAGAGATTGAGAAGTTCGATGGTCAGAGTTTTGAGTTGTGGAAACTCAAGATGGAGGATCTATTGGTGGATAAAGATTAGTGGATCGCGGTAGATCCAGGTACTAAACCAACGGGTGTGATTGATGAAGAATGGAAGAAGTTGGATCGGAAGGCAAAGAGCATAATACGATTGTGTGTCTCAGATTCAGTATTGCTGAATGTATAAGGGGAAGCTACGGCGAAGGCTTTGTGGGACAAGTTAGGGACTTTGTACCAATCTAAGTCTCTGGTGAATAAACTGTTGCTATGGAAAATGTTGTATAACCTGAGGATGAAAGATGGAGACTCAATGAAAGAGCATTTAAATTCATTTAATATTGTGGTAAGTCAATTATTTTTTGTTGATATTAAAATTTCAGATGAAGATAAGTACATCAGTTTGTTGTGCTCTCTACCAGGTTCGTGGGATAGTTTGGTTATTGCAATAGGTAGCAATGCAACTGCCTTGCAGTTTGATGAAATAGTCTCATCCTTATTGATGGAGGAGATGAGATGGAAAAATATGGAGAGCCAGAATGGTGATGCCTTGTCTGTATGAAGACAATCTCAAAACAGAAACAAAAATAATTCATCGAGTGGGAGATCTAAATCTAGAGGGAGATACAAATCTCCAAGAAAACCTGTAAAGGTGGTGTGCCGGAAATGTGGAAAGGAAGGGCACTACAAAAGGGACTATAAATCTAAAGCTCTTGACAAAGGAAAGGGATCTGATGATGCTTCTTCTGCAAAGGAAAAAACCACCTTAGATGAAGGTGGGGATGTGTACTTGGCTTCTTCAAGTACACATGTATATCATGAGGCATGGTTTATTGACTCAGGTACATCCTTTCACTTCACTCCCCATAGAGAGTGGTTCTGTGAGTATGATAAATATGATGGTGGTGATGTCTGCCTAAGGGATGATAAGAAGGCTAGAATCATTGGTCGTAGAAAGTAAATTTGAAGTTTCAAGGTGGTAGGGTTAGAACACTTCCAGGTTTTCTGCATATTCCCGCATTAGCGAGAAATCTGATTTCTGTAAGTAAGCTGGATGATGCAAGTGTAAAAACAGTGTTCAAGAAGGATACCTACAAGATGATTTAAGGAGCACCGGTATTAATGCAGGGAGATCGGACTAAAACTCTGTACAAGCTGTAAGGTAGCACTATTGTTGATGGGTGCAACAGTTCTGTGGTTCCTAAAAGTGGAGGAAAAAATCTAATGGTCTCTGGAGAGAAGACCATGCTATGGCATCAAAGGCTTAGACATATTGGAGAGAAGGGCCTTCGAATACTTCATGATAAAGATATGATAGAAGGTATGAGTAATAGCCCTCTGAATTTTGATTTATGTGAAAATTGTGTATATGGGAAGCAGAATCGGTTGAGTTTCCCCTCTGGTGCTAAGAGGGCGAAACATATATTAGAGCTTGTGCACAGTGATGTGTTTTTACCTATGAAGGTTCCATCACTGAGTAAGTCTGTGTACTATGTATCATTTATAGATGACTTCTCAAGGAATACATGGATATATTTCCTTAAGAAGAAATGTGAAGTCTTTAACAGGTTTAAAGGATTTAAGGCTTTGGTGGAAAACCAAATAGACAAGAAGAAAAGGTGCTAAGGACAAATAATGGTGGAGAGTTTTGCAGTAAGGAATTTGAAGAATTCTGTAAGAAGTGTGGTAAAGCACGACAGAAGACTACTCCATATGCACCTCAGCCAAATGGAGTTGTAGAAATAATGAACACGACATTGATGGAAAGGGCAAGAAGCATGTTTAGTGGTGCCTGGTTAGGACAAGAATTATGGGCAGAGGCGGTGGAGACAACATGTTACATGGTCAACAGATCACCTTCATCAGCGTTGGAGGATAAGACTCCATAAGAGGTATGGACTGGTAAGAAACCCTCTCTTTCACATTTGAGGGTATTTGGATGTGATCCATATGTACATGTTCCAAAGGAGAAATGAAACAAGTTGGATAGTAAATCTGAAAAGTGCATCTTTATTGGGTATAAGGATGGTTTAAAGGGTTATAAGCTTCAGAACCCAACAACAAGGAAGGTTGTATACATCTGATATGTGGTGTTCAGAGAGGTGAAAGATGTTATTAAACAAGAAGTCCAACCAAAGGAACCTGAGAAGATAGAGTTTGAGCTAATGGAGGAAGAATGAGACTGTACAACAGAGGAGCAACCAGAAGATGGATAGCCACAAACTCCGGGTGTAAGAAGATCATTTTGAGAAAGAAGGTAACGAGAAAGTTATAGTCCATCTACTTTCTGTTCAAATTTTGCTTTATCTATTACTGATGATGATCCCAAAACTATGAAGGAAGCAGTAGATTCAGAGGATGGAAAACTCTAGAAAGAGGCAATGGTTGATGAAATGGCATCTTTGCATAAAAATGAGGCTTGGAATCTGGTGGAGTTGTCGGCTGGAAGGAAACCCATTGACAACAAATGGGTGTTTAAGAAGAAGAAAAATGCAGAAGGAAAGGTGGAGAAATACAAAGCTCGGTTGGTAGCAAAAGGTTATTCCCAGGTGTCAGGAATTGATTTTGGTGATGCTTTTTCTCCTGTTGCTAAGGTAACTTCTATTAGATTACTTTTATCTATTGCTGCCGCTTTTGATTTTGAGGTAGAACATATGGATGTGAAGACAACATTTCTTCATGGGGATCTAGAAGAGGAGATCTACATGAAGCAACTTGAAGGCTTTGCAGTGAAGGATAAGAAAGAACTGGTATGCAAGTTAAAGAAGTCTATGTATGCGTTAAAATAGTCACCAAAGATGTGGTATCATAAATTTGATAAATTTATACGAGGACTTGGATTCACTAGAAGAAAAGAAGATTATTATGTGTACTTTAAATTAATTGGTGACTATGTTATTTATCTAGTCTTGTATGTGGATGATATGTTGCTGGTTGGAAATGACAAAGAAATTATCTAGGATTTGAAGACCCAATTGTCCTCCAAATTCGACATGAAAGATCTTGGTGCTGCAAAATATATTTTGGGCATGGAAATTAAAAGAGATCGGACAAAGAGGAAGCTCTTGTTAAACCAGAGGAAGTATGTCGAGAAAATACTACAGAGGTTTAATATGCAGGATAATAAACCAGTGAAGGTTCCTATTCTTGTAGGTGTGAAGTTATCTACTCAACAGTGTCCCAAGACACAAGAAGAGGAAAAGGACATGTCCCCTGTTCCATATGCAAGTGCAATTGGTAGCCTGATGTATGCAATGTTCTGTACTAGACCAGACATTGCACATGCAATGGGAGTATTGAGCAGGTTTATGTCAAAACCAGGAAAGGATCATTGGACAACAGTGAAGCAGGTTTTCAGGTATTTTCATGGCACTAGTGATTATGGTTTTTGCTACCAAGGAAGACCAGGATTGGACAGAGTGTTGGATATTTGTGGCTTTTTTGATGTAGACTGGGTTAGGGATTTGGAACAGAGAAGATCTATAAGTGGGTATGTGTTTAACCTATTTGGAGGTGTAGACAGTTGGATGAGTAAGAAACAATCTGTAGTGGGACTATCAACTACAGAGACAGAATACATGGCAACCACTCATGCAAGCAAGGAAGTAGTTTGGTTGCAAAGATTGTGTTCAAGTATGGGGTTAGTACAGGGAGCTATAAGGATATATTTTGACAGCCAAAGTGCAATTTTCTTGGCAAAGAACCTTTCTTATCATTCAAAGACAAGGCACATTAATTTTCAGTATCACTTTGTGAAGGATATGATAGAAGACAAAAAGGTGTTGCTGGTAAAGGTTGACACTTTGAAGAATACTGCAGGTGCATTGAAAAAATCAGTGAGCTCTAAGAAGTTCTCTTGGTGTGGAGAAACAATGGGCATTCCAAGGTTGGAAAAATGACTAAGCTCTCCTGTGGCCCCCTATGGAAAGAAAACAACAAGTGGGAGAATGTTGGGTTGTGTTATATTCTTTCCAAAACTAACATACATAGTGAATGAGGGGGTTACAAGGGGAGTGGAGCCCCCCCTTCGTTGCGCCGATTGCGCAGCGGGGGGATCATAGGGGGGGCAGTAGCCCCCCCTATCCAGGGGGTTTGAGGGGGAAGGCTATCCCCCCTCTACGGGGTTCAGGGCAACATCCTGGGGAACTTTTTTTTGGACCCTATATTAGGTTGGGCAGACCTACCTATGGTTTTCGGTCCATGGTTTTGGACGCGATGGGTTTTGGTCCATGGTATTGGATGCTTCAGCATGTATCAATATGTATTGTAACATTGAAAGGAATATAATGAAAAATCAAGTTGGTAGTCCCCGTTTTGGGATCTAGGGGAAAATATCTGTGTATATGTGTTTTATGTGTTATGCTCTCACATTCTTTATTTTCTGTGTTTTAGAATTTGTATGCAGGTAATTTCTGTACAAGGTTAAAACCTACAAAGAGGGGATTCATGCAAGAATTCAAGGTACCACAAACTGATCAACAGGGGCTATTGGAGTTGTGGGAAATTAAGCAGAGGGAGGGAGATACTACTTGGGAGCTCATGCAAAGGTTTAAGGATGCCATTACCAAGCTAAGTTACACCTTAGACCCGAACCACTAGTGGGATTGGTTCATCAAGGTGCTCTTGCCCTTGACTAGGACACCGCTGACACAATAAAATATAGGAACCCTGTAGGATGCCTTAGAGCAAGCATCTCAGATAGAAGCAATGGCAGGATATCCCCATGAATACCGGGGAGGCATAAGTCTACAAGATTCAACAATCACAGGCTTACAAAGCGAGATTGCGAACTTGACTGAGAAGCTGAGGGATCTTCAGCCCATACGACTGGCCAGGCCCAATGTTTGGTGCACCCATTGGCTGGTGGAGGGGCACGTTGTGATGGAATTACTATAGCTAAGAGGTATTAACCAAACAAGAGGGTTGGCGAGTTCATCAAGAACCACTCCAACTATAGGGGTTGCTGCCATCGGGGCACAAGGACCCTTCCCAAGCGTTATCACCTGGTTTGAACCTCAGGATGAGGGAAGGCAATGCCAAGGTAACCACAAACCACACTTAGCCAAGTAGCTAGCCCTACTAGGATAGTAGAGGGCTCTCTCTGAAGGATCTTAGCCAAGATAACAGGATCAAGAAAATGATATTAGGCTAGGTATATTAGCACAAGGTTTGATTTGATTTTGAAGGGTTTTGTTGGATCAGGAGGAGCCGGATAGTTAGGGCAAGGAAATTAGGTCAAAATTCCAGGGTTTCGATGGGGCAAGGTAGGAACAAGGCTCAACACTCTAGGGTTTGATGGGTGAAGTGATTCAAAGACAGGTGAGGAGCTCGAAAGAGCATGTGAGAAACATGGATTCTTCCTAAACTGAGGAACACATAGATGGTGAATATTTTCCCAAAACAAAGCATAAATATTATGGGTTTTACCTATCAACTTGAAAACATCCACTTAAAGAGTATGAAATGATGAAATGGAGTCAAAAATACATTTTGACATATGAAAACATAAGAAAAACTGAACTGAACATCATACCACATGGATCCCAAAGAAATAGCTGCAACTTTTCATTAATCTCCTGTTGAAAACTTATACAAAATGATGTTTACTCAAAGCTTAAGCATCCAACTGAGTCCAACCCTTTACAATGAGAAATAATAAGAAGATATAGACATTGATTCAACCTCCTCCCATACTCAGGGGTCAAATCCCAAGGATGAGGAACTAATCCATCAAAAATTGAACAAGAAACTAGAATCTAGGTAACCTAACAACTTGCCTCTAAAAGGGAGGAACCTGATTCATTTTCCCTCAAGATAACTTTTGATCTAGTGAATCTACCTTCTAGTAACCATTATCCATCCTATTTACATGCCTAGTTACCATTTACATCAGTAAAAACATCATCCATGAGAGAAAACTCAAAATTATAGCCATGGCATAGTGAAGTGAAAATTTCAAGATAAAATTGCCCTATGCACAGGGTTCAAACTCTATGTGCAACACTTTTTGCAGGGCCATTTTTGAGGCCTTCCTGGTGTCCAAATTGGGCCCAAAATAGCTTGTTGGAAAGCTATTCAAGTCTACGTTCCAGAAAATGTTGATGTGTTGCATTTGGATTTCATTTGACCCCTCAAAAATGGATTCTCTTGAGACTGTTTATGTGGCTCAATAAGAGGGCAAAAAGGTCATTTTTTGGGTGTGTTTTGACCTTTTGGCTGACCAGTTTTGCTCCCAAAGGTTAGAAAATGCACAAGGTTCATGTAATAATAATTTTGAATCCAAAAATTCTGACCATTTCCTCTTTGGGTGGCCTATTGGCACTGCGCATAGAGCCAAAATTTCTATGTCAAAAATTGCTAAATTCTTCAAAAGGAAAAAAATTATTCAAAACTTACTCAAAATTTGTGGAGAACACCACCATCAAGTGTCTTGGTTAGCCAAGGAAGCTTTATAAAACAATATAATCCTATCATCCTTCTTTTTTCCTTTGAGTTCTTGTTTTAGCCTTCTCTTCATTTGCTTGACCCTTATGTTGCAAATCTTGTTCTGGGTCCTGTAATGGCAAGCCATGTGCCTAATGATTTGATTGTGCCCATTGGCCTATTGTAGCAGAATTTTCCAAATGAAAATTGACCTTGTCAAGCCAATTTTCTCTATCCTCTTTATCCTTGTTTTTTGAATTTTGAAGCTTTTAAACCTTGCTTGAGGCTCTAGGTAGCAAAAGGAGCGATTTGAATGGTTGTTATGATGGTTTTGGTGTTTGTTGGCCCTATGCACAGTGATCCGATTGTACGCACAACACCATGAAAAAATGCACTAGAAAATAGGCCCTATGCGTAGTGCTCTATCTGTATGTGCAATGCTCCCTCCTCTATGTGCAACGCCTCCACAATTTACCCCCTATGCGCAACGTCTCCTGCTCTATGCGTAGTGACGTTTTGCAAGCCATGTTTGGAGGCTTTCCCGGTGTCCAAATTGATCCCACGATATATCGTTGGAAAGGCGTCTCTCTTAGCTACACAATGGAACTATAAAAAGCTTAAAATGATCAATTATAGCCCCTCAAAAGTCAATTCTACCAAGACTAGTCAAAAAGTGCAGAATGAGGGTACAAAAATGAAGCGTTCTCTTGCAGGAAACGTTTGGAGGTCTTCCTTAACTCCACATTGAGTGCATGATAGTTCATTGGAAATATATTTTTATCTAGTTATCATTTGACTCATAAAGAAAGTCATTTGGAGACTCCAAATAGAAGAAAAAATGATTTGTCCAAAGTCACTCCAGAAGCGCAACAACTCTCTTGTAGCAACTGTATTTTTGACATTTCTCTAAAACCATGACACCTGTGTAAAACGTGAAGGATTTTTTGCATCCTTGGCCTATTATGGACAAAAACCTCTCTCACATTTTCCAAATTCATCCCTGTTTGGTCTAAAATAGAGTTTGAAGAAAAATGGACCCTATGTGTGGCAAATGATTTGTCCCTTGGAATGACTTCTTGAAAAATGATGGAGACATGATGTTTATGAGTTGAAATGTCCTCATACTTGCTTAAATGACCTCCATTATGCCTCATATACTCAGATGTCTCTGATTCCATAGCCAACCCTAGCTCAATGGGTGAGGAAATTAGTGCTTGTGGAAAATGATGATTTGAACACCCTTGGGAAAAGACAACTCCCTTTGGCATGCACTTAACCCTTTGAAACTTTACCCTTTCACTTGACTATTTCCTTTGAAAAATTGATCTTTTGATGGTCTGGAATATTTGGAACACTAAGTTAACAACTTGGTATGGTGAAATTATTACATTTGAAAGACATAAAATTACATAATGAAATAAGAATTTCTCTTTAAAAATCATCTTCACATGGTGAAGGGATGTTATTTGATCACCATTTACTTGCTAGTGTTATGCAATGGAATGGAACCTTGGCAACCCTAATGACCTAATGAAACCTTGAAAAACCCTAAAAGACCTAATGCGACCTTGAAGAACTGAATTTCAAGATGACATAATAACCTCATGACTGATATAAATGGAATGATAAAAATAACTTTATGGATGATGCACAGTCAACAAGATATGAAACTATGCCAGCAAGTAATCACATTTCGGGAAGAGTGATGTTTTCGGAATAGGACTACCATCAGTGACTAATTTATTTTGCATGACCTAGTGGAATGATAAAAACATTCTGTGTGGGGCACCTAAAATGAATATGAAAAGAGAAATTTTGATCCCTAATGGCAGTATGAAAATACTGACTCTAACACTAGGAAGAAATAATGCAAATTTCTGCAAAATTTGGAGAACATATGGACACCTACCACGGATGTGTATAGTTCTGCAAAAGTACTCTAGCGTTCCCAATAATAACTATTGAAAGTTCTGCGCATCGACTACTCATCACATCGATCAATGTCGGGCGCTGGATGCACTGGAAGAAAGGCTGGATAGATCCACGTTCAGAGTCAATGAAGCAAATTGAGGGTGGTGAGGAGGAAATGGACATGGAGGAAGATCGGCAGGTAGAGGACCCCTAATATGCTATAATTGTGATAAGGAAGGACATGTCACAAGGGAATGCCCACTCCTGAGAAGACCATGGTGTTCACAATGCAGAGTTAACACCCATGGGACGAAAGAATTCCCAAAGCTCATCGCGAAATAGGAAGAGAGTACCAGACAACGAGGGGCTAACATGGTGAATGTTGAGCCTTGGACTAACGAGGGTCTCCCCACAAAAAATATCTATATAGTCACTCGAGGAGAGAAGAAGTCAGGGGAAGATCGTTACGTCGAGGAAACCCCCATGATCGTTAAAGCAATGTCACTACCAAAGGCATATCAGCCCAAGTGCCAAAAGCAGTATTACCAAGCAACCAAATTGTTCGAAGGGATGACTAAAGATAGGGACACCCAAGGTCCACAGGTCTATGGGCCTAGCCCTGCCCAACCCATTGTGGAATGGTTTAAACTATTATAAAAAATAGTTAAAGATGAGACCATGCTAGGGGAATTATGAAAAAGCTTAAAAGTCGTGGTGTCCGCAGAGCAAGAGGATGCAGGACAACCATGTGAAGCCTGGTCAAAGAAAGCTTCCAGGAGGGTGAAGCAGAATAAGAAGAGAAGTGGGAAGGAATCCTGAATCAATTCGTAGGTGACAAGATTCCATGCTAGATCTAGTGTCGAATGTAAACATCCTACCCTGGAAGACTTGGTAGACAATGGGGAAGCCGCAACTGAAGTATTCTCCAATTCAATTGATAATGGAAAATCAGTATTGTATACTACCCATCGAAAGATTGGAGAATGTAGAGGTCAATGTAGCAGGAGTAAAAAAACACACTGAGTTCAAAGTAATAGACATTATGGGGGATAAAGACTCGTGTCCAGCACCCCTGGGGATTGATTAGGCATACAAAAATTATGTCATCGTAGATTTGAAGAAGGAAATAATGATCTTCAAAGAAGGACTGAGGGTGATTCAGCTGTTGGGCCCTTATCAAGGACCTAGGTTTATAGAGCCAATGGATGATAGGGAAGACCCAGGGATGTTAGATCAGTTGTATACATTCACGGCAGGAAAGAGGGAAGACTACATAAATCCTACAACCGAAGAATCAATTAGCTGGAGGAGCATCCAAAGTTTAGAAGTTGGTTTAGAAGTTGCATGGGATGCATGGAAACAGGGTAGATACGAACTGACAACCCGGCGATGTGCAATGATAAGCCGAGTAAACTGGGGAGATATAGGAAAGGACGACATCCGAAAGTACTGCGGCCTTGAACCAATAGATCATTTCTTGGACAGGATGGACCAGGATGTACCGGAAGACTAGAGAATTCCCCTTCGAAACATTGTGCTCATGGAAACACCAGAAAGATGGTGGGAAGCACACTACCAGGTATTAAAAGACTGGAAGGATCCAAAGTGAGCAATGAAGGAAAGGTTCAACAAGAAATAAGAGCGGCCACCAATCCAAAAGGAATACATGGGGAATTCAAGTCTTGAGGAACATGTCAAAGGGTGCACAACCAATAGGGAAAGCCGAGGGCTACCAAAGAAACTATGGGTGCATGCCTTTATACACACCCTCAGCGCCATCCCCCGGGCATGGTACATCCATGAAGAACTATGATGAAAAACAGCTAGTTGGGATGCCTAGAAAACATGGCTCATTAGCAATTTCTCATTCAAGGATAGTGAAGCACAAACGAAAGAAACACTTCAAGCAGTGAAAGGGGTTTTGTTCTCCCTGAAGACACTAGTTGAAGGGGAGTGTTATCACAAAATCAGTACTGATGGCTGCTAATCAGTTAGACTCTATGTAACTATTTCAGACCAGACTCTTGGCTAAGGATTAGCCTCCCTAACCTGAGAGGGATCTCTCAAAATAAGCTACTGATTTATCTTTTAACACTAAGAGGGCTAACTCTTCTAATGAGAACTTTAATAAACATGATGGTTGGAAATACAACATAAGATTTCTTCCATTGGGCTCATGGAGTCAAACACCATTTCAGTAAACTATCAACTACTCATTCATGGAAGTCAAGGCATGTAATGTTTAAATACTCAAAACATTTCTCAAATGAACCTCAACTCATAAATATACACAGGAAGTCTGAGCACTAGGTGAATTCAGAGTGATTGTATATCTATAGAGCTGTAAAATATAAAGGATAAGACAAAACCACATACATCTTGAGCATTTGAACAAAGTATGAATCTTGAGAAGAAAAAGTAGTCTTTCTATTACTGTAAAAAGTCTTTTACATAAGCCAATATAACTCTGTTTTTTTCATAAACATCCAACCCCCATTACATCAGAGTTTCCTCTATATATAGAAAAACATTCTTAACTACTTTGAGCCTCCTCCTCCAGCATGAGGGGAGCTCGATGACTGTCATTAACTACCCCTATCTATTTTAACAGACTCATTAAACACACTAAGTATTAAGCTGTAATTACAAAGAGTCCTAATCAAACTTAAACTCTAATTCTATTCTCCTCGTTACATGATTCTTTTCTAGATCTTCGACAGTTGTCTCCTTTTAGTTTTGGCCGTGATAGCTGAGATAAGGATGCAAGGAACAAGGTTAGCATTGGATGCT
>APFE030301462.1:0-22548 GCA_000404065.3 Pinus taeda
AATATCTGGACCGTTAGGGACAAAAAAATCCATTCCGTCCGACGGTTAGGGACACAGAAGTGACTTCACTTGTGTGTGGAAGAGCAATAAGGAGTTGCAGCTAGCAAGTAAATAAAGCCATGTTTTCTTGGTTGAAAGGAGTATCAAGGCATCTATTTGGAGCAGCCTAGTTGTAGGAGGGCCACAAATAGCAAAAGAAGGGCCGCAAGCCCGTATTAGGCTGGCTGAGTGCAAACAGAGTAGGTTGAGGGTTGTTAAGGTTTGCAACAACAAGATAAAGGAGGTTTGAAGGCTATTAGTTGCCCAGGAGAGTAGGCTTCAAGGTCTAAGTGTGCTACAACAAGGGAAAGAGGTGCTAATTGCATGTGTTGATGGAGGCAGAGGTCTAAGGAGAAGACCTAGTGCTAAAAGAAGATTGTTGGTGGTTGTTGCAAGCAAAGAAAACTAACAACAAGGTAAAGAAGATCACCGCAAAGGACAACAGGTAAGCAAACTGATTTATTAAGCAAAGGATTGTCTTAATATTTTTTTGTTTGGGTAGGTGAGAGGCTAAGGGACTTGGAATCAACCTAAGTTACACGAAACGAGGAAACGGGTACGAGTTTTCGAAACGGGCACGGGTACGAAACGTGACCTCCCCAAATTTTGGAAATGGGGAAACACAATATATATATATATGTATATTAGGACATTTAAGAAATATGTGAAATCATAAAGCATATATGATACATTCTAATTTATTACATTATGATTAAATTGTCAATTGTCAATGCATAAACTATAAGTCTCTAAATTTACATCACATTTACTCATGAATGATCACATAATGAAAATAGCAATATCAAAAATCAGCCACGAGAAATTTCTAACTTCTTGTCTCATGCTTGATTGCAAGTCTCCTCCTACATAGTCGAACGACCTCAGTGCTCTTGATTAAATACAAGTTCCATACCCTAGTACCCTACGTGCTCTTGATCACTGGGAGTCTCCCTTGCATAGAGGGCTTGGTTCTCTTGATTAAATACAAGTTTCATACCCCAGTACATGACAAAATCCAATGGAAACATTGTAATCCCCCCAATCTAGAAATCCTGAAAAACAGACAAGTCTGTTGCATTTTGAGTTAGATCTAAAATTCTACTTTCTCCATATGAAATCCAATGAGGGTGAAACCAGTCAAACATACTGAGTCATTTCATGGTAATGTTAGAAATTTTAGTAAAAGTGACATTCTCCTTTATTACTTATAGAATTTAACATTACTATGAACTACATATCAACACTAGGGCCATGGGCTTGAACATAAGGCTGCCCCACTCAGAGGCATCTAGAAGCATCCAGAAGATATTTTAGTCGCCCAATAAAAAATTAGAAGCGAAAATGTAAAAGAAAAATACAAGAAAAAGTCAAGTTAGAAGAGGAAACTCCACCGTATGGCCTGGAAACGCGTTTTCGACTGTACTGGCCATGTTTCCTCCTCGAGAAATGGGCCAGTACGACCGGAAACGCGTTTCCAGGCCATACGGTACGAGTTTCCTCGTTTGCGTTTCATTTCCGGCTAGAAACGGACCCTTCTCCAACGCTTCCTGCAACTTAGGAATCAACGCTAGGTTATTGGTCAAAGGATTGAACTATATTTTGGCATTGTATTGGGGATTCTAAAGGGCCATGATCCCAGTACGAAAACCTTAAGGTTTTCTTATTGATGGACTAAAAAGGAACAAGTTTTGGTCCATAAGTTCTTTTGTATTAAATTGATCTCATTGTTGTTATATTTCTGCTATGCAAGTCTTTTTCAAGTTAGGCACTGCTAGTGTGTTTATGTTCCTAGTTAAGGCATAGACCAGACGTAGGGTGTTGGAAATATTAAGAGGTGGGGTGAATCAATATTTCTTTTACAATTGTTAATTTATGCCAGTTAAGATCATTAAAAAAACAAAACACAAAATGAACAACAAATAAATATTTTTATTAATCATAATACCAAGGACTCCAATCCTTTTTTACAATAATTCAAGTTTTGATTAGTACAATCACACTTTAGGGCTCCAATCCTAGATGAAGACTTCAATCTTCAATTCAACCAGGCTTCAACCTATACTTCACCGAGCACCAACTTGGTCAACTTGAGGACTCCAATCCTCTAGGGATCCAACCCTTTATTCTGGCTTAGGCTCCAACATGGTCTTCGTGAGGACTCCAATTCTCTAGTTCTCCAACCCTTTGCTTCAATTCTTCAAGATAGGTTCAATGGCTTTTGTCAAGGCTCCCATATCTTCTGCAGCAAGCCCTGACAATGTCTTCAACAATTCCATCAATTAATCTTCAAAACACTTTTGTTCATCAATGATAACTTTAGTAAGTGTCACGAATACTCTTCATGATACCCAATCAATCTTCTCCAAAGTTAATCCATTAGGGCTTTCAATTATGCTTCACGATCTCCAAGAATGCCTTCAAGGACTTTCTTCTACATGTGTCTCCAATAGGCAATAAAAGCTTCTATATGGCTCTCCAAGGTGTGCTCCAACAATCCTTTAGGATGTCTTCACTAAACTTCTTCAAAATACTCTCCAAGATCTCCAAGGTTCCAAAGCTCCAAAAATAGATTTCAAAGCTGTTGAAGAAACTTTCAGAGGTCTAGTTGCTTGCTTCAGTAAATCCTCGATAATGGTGTCTCCAAAATGAGTTCAAGGATGCCTTGTAATGATCCTTCAACAAGTCTCCTAAGGTTGCTCCAACACGGGTTTTAGATACAATCCTAGGTTTTCAATGAGTCTCAACAAGCTTCAAACTATGCTTGGTTCTACAAGGCTTCAACAATGCTTCAAGATGTCTTACTAGTGTTTATGACACTGTTCCATCATCCAAGGTCCGCACTTAATACTGTTCCTTGAAGAAAGACTTTGTTGTAGACTAATAACAAAGATTTGAATCAAATTTAATTTCTAATAACACTGTCTGCAAAGAAGATCTGTAAAGAGAATCTCAATGTTGTGACTTCAAGAAGGTGTCACTATAGATCCAAATTTGTTTTCAAACGTGGCACCACAGATCCAAGAAATTTCATCACAGGTTTGATTTGCTTGTCTTTTGATGAATGGCCACAGGTTTGAAGTGTTTCCTCAGATCCGAGCTGCCTGTCTTTTGATGAATGTGCACAAGTCTGAGTCAGCTGTCTCCATAGGTTACAGGTGTGATTATTCCACTGGTTAGGGCACCCAACAGACTTGTTCAACCCTCCAATTCTACTTCAATTGTCCATTAGATGTCCATGATCTTCCCTTCTTAATCTCATGCTCCCACACGTTGGTGCCTAAGCTAATTTCTAGCCCTAAAATGGGCCTCATGACACCCTTCTATGGCATTGAACAAGGCTTAGGCCTTTTGCAATTAGCCCAACAAACTTCGGCCTCTAAACGATTGTCAAACCATGTACAAATAGCCCAGAATTACCTTTAACTCATGCGGCCTGCCTCTGCTCCTACTTAGACTTGCCAAAGTCACAAAAAATATCCACAAATTATCGTCAAACTTACTCGGCCTTGTCTTTGTTGAGTTGTGGCTGCCTCAGATGATGTATTTAATGCAATGATGCACTTTGGAGTTTGGACATGCTCTGCTCTTCACTTTCCTTTTATCTATGTGTTTGCTATGCGATGCTATAGGTCTGAGTCTGCTTTTAGTTCCTTTTTGTGTATGCCCTTCGAATCACACTACACCAATTAGAGTTTAAACATATATTTATACTAATTTGATTTTGTTTGAATAGTCATGTCCCTTGGGACGGAGGGTTGACTTGAACCTCTGTAGGTTGACTTGTGTATTAGACGACTATGTTTTTTATTTTATTTGAGAAACTGACCTGTGCATATATCATAAGGTTGCTACAAGTGGTGAGAGCTTAAGGTATCTTTAATTAGGGCTTAAAGCATCTTTGTTCATTAGGATTTGCATGCACTTATCATGCTTTATTCTTCATTCATTATTGCGCCTTGCCACCACAGGATATCTTAGGGGCTTAGGATTTCCAAACACTTTAAGGCTTTATGATTTTTCATCTAGGACAAAAATGCACTTAAGTCATCGTCCATACATCAAAGACTTTATTCATGTTAGGGTATACTTCAACTAGGTCATGCCTCAACTTGGGTATGCATCAAAGGTTTGTCATGTGTATTAACAACTAGGGTTTAACATTATGACTTAGAGCTTCAAACAATTTAGGGTTAGGGTTTTGCAAGCTAGGGTATAAACAACTAGGGTTTACATTAATTTAGGGCTAGCATTTCTAAGGCATGTAGTTTAGGGTTTCAGCATCTTCAACAAGGTTTACGGTTTCATCTTCTTCAACAAGAGTTTCATGCACTATTAGCATTTAGCAAATATATCTAGGGTTGGCCAATAAGGCTAGGGTTTCGTCATATGGCTTCATTAATGCATTTGGTAAGCAGAGTTGTCATCTTCAACGATGCTAGGGTTTCCTCCTTGGCACCTAAGGCTTGCAATCGACACCTAGGGTTTCATCTAGGGCATGCTTCAACAGTGCACTTAGGATGCCACTTTATTGGCATCAATGACAACTTTATCCATCATATGGTGCATGGAATTCTAACAACAAAGGGGTAGGGGGTTTCCAATGTGGACACACAAACCCCAGTTGTCAAACAATCAACTTCTCATGACCTTAAAGCACACATATAGGGGTTTCAAAAAGCCATGTCTAAACTCCAATGTGGACATTTTTGTCCTCCACAAATGAACAACTGGATTCTTCAAACATCATCCAAAGTGTACAAGTAGTTTTCTAATCTTCTTTGCGTGCAGACATGTAGGCTGGCCTAATATTTGGGGATAGAATAAGCTCTCCAATTCTCTCATATCTAACCAAAATTTAATCATATTGGAGTTGGCCCGTAGGTCATATAGGGCTGCCAAAGATCTACTCGCACTTCAATCATGCATTTTAAGGCCGGCTTGTGCAAAGATATTAATGCGATTTGTAGATGAAGTCGACTATATAGGTCAATCTTAATATCTATTCTCTTCATCACAAGGTGCATTTGGCACTCTGTTCTACAACATCTATTTGAGGTCAGTTTGCAGTTTTTTTTGTCTTCAACTTGTTTCAGACTGTTTCTCAACCCAACAACCTCCTTCAAGAGACCTTACCAAACATAGCAAAAAAATAAACCAGCATTGTCAACCATTGTTGTTTGCTCTTGACTTCAGCAGCTTAAGGTCATAGACTCATAGTAGTAAAGAAACTACTTTGTTGCAGAATCCACACAATTTAATAGTAGTAGATCAGTTGTAGATTTCATTTTAAGGTTAATGACAATGTTGGGTACTGGATGAGCATTCACTGCCTTAGGACATGATTTCAATGTAACCTCTTCATCCCGTAAATATATATATATAGTGTTGTTTAGCAACTCATTTAAGAAAGGGCAGGCAAGAGTTTCAGTTCTCCAAAACTATACAGCAACATCTATCACAATGGCAACTATACCTGTAGTGTCTATTTCAGAGTCTGGACCAAGAAATTCTATTTTGAAATTATTTTAAGGTGCTGTATATGTGATTTTCCCTTAGTATTGGATCTATGTCTCCAATTTGCGCATTTATGTGACCTTCCATTTCATGCAGGTCTGGTCAATAGTCCTGCATTTTTAGTAGAAGTGCTTTATTTGCTTGCTTGAACCCTACAATTTTATCATCAACTGAATGATTCTCCAACAAAGGTCACGCCGTAGACTGAGATACGACAATCAGGCTATTTATGAAGCGTGCCCAGGCATGTAAGATTAAGGTATGGTAGACATTCTGTTTGGTGGACAGAATTAGAGCTTGCCTGGAATGTTGCTTCTTTGCCAACAAAACTAATGATGTTTATCCTTGTCAATGATTGATGTCATTCCCTTATAAACAAACCATCATCAATGCCTTCCTCCCTACAACATGTAAAATCACAACCAAACAAGTCTCCATTCTTATTGTGTCTTACTAGGACACTGGTTAGTTGGATATAATTTGTAGGAGATGACAACAATGTTTCAGAATAAAGTATGTATAGAATGTACCATTGCCCAGACTACATTGTAACCCAAGTAACCAAATCTATCAATGCAAAGATCGACATTGCCAATATTTTGCAGTTTGCTCCATCTAGAATTGAAAGCATATTGTTGATCTGCAAATGGAGTATGTTATGTAACCTGATGACTCTTCGAAGTGAGTTGATGATATGGAAATTTAGTACAACAGAGATGGGAAGCTGACATACTCAAGGTTAGCTCTTTAATGACCGATTTTAACTTCTTTCTTGACCTGTTGATGGCAAGCTTCTATGCTGCATCATCTATTCCTTTTTTTTTTAATTATTCCAAAAAGGTATTTTGAGGACTCCTACAGTTCCCCTAGACATTGATGTGTAACATCTAGCTTCAACTTGGAGAGAAGTGTCATTCTTGGAGGTGCTTGAGAACCTTAGAATCTCATCATCCAAGAACAAAATCTGCATGCAATAAATATGTCCTTGTGTGACCAGCTTTGAGGTTAAGGTTTTCGTCATTGTGTTTGTCATAAAACTGACCTTCTTCCCTAAGATTTGAGATGCACATCTTGTTACAACTTTCACTGCTAATATGTGCTTCCATCACCAAGGGTTTTCCAAATGGTTTCTCAAAATATTGACTGCTCGTAGGCAATTTTCAGCAAGTTAAGGTTGCTGCTATTTCACTTCTAAAAGATCTTCATGTATATGTTTGGCATCAATAGCTTAATCTCTAGGGCAATTTGAGCTGTTTTGGTCAGTTTGTGTGCGTAAATCTGCCCCTGGAGTAGGAAATCCATCATTAGTTTATACGAGGCTATAGGTGCCCCTAATCATCCCATAACTGCCACCAAAATGTGTTTGTGAATGTCTGTCCTCAAAATCTGTCTTCAAATATAATTCCAAGCTGCCAGCAGTTCTCTTATATTCATCTTCTAAGGGACCAGGGCTGTAGTCTCTCACATGAAGTTTGTCAAGAAACGGCCCCTCATTGTGATACTAGTCATAAAAAACTGGTGTCCCACCGAAACATATTATATATGGCTTTTCCCCATTCTGTTTTAGGTGCACAAATAGATAAGGGCACATATGGTCATCAAAATTGTTCTCTTCCGGGTCAGTAGTACCTTTAGTGGATCCAACAACATTGTCTTCATGGGGAGCCAAGACATCTTGCTTTAAGGATGTTTCATCTCTATCAAGACCCTTGTCATCATCTTTTTCGCAAAGTTTTTCCATAATGTTTTGATCCAAAATCCCCTTTTTGATCAGCGTCATCTACATTATAACCAGAGTCTTCAAAAGGATTATAGGCTGCCCTTGCTGCAGATTTGTGGCAATTATATCTTCTACACTGTCTTTGTGGTGGTGTTCATAAGTGTCTTCTTCAAGTTCAACAATGTCTTTATCTCCATTATTGCTGCCATAAAATTTTCTTTTGAGACAACAGAGACATCATTAATGGGTCCAACAACATTGTCTTAATGGGGAGCCAAGACATCTTGCTCTAAAGATGTTTCATCTCCATCAAGACTCTTGTTATGTTCATTTTCACCAAGTCGTTCCATAATGTTCTGATCCAAAATCCCCTTTTGATCATTTCCATCTTACATTATCACCACAGTCTTCAAAAGGATTATGCGGCTGCCCTTACTGCAGATTTGTGGCAGTTATCTCTGGCACACTGTGTTTTTGGTGGTGTTCATTCGTGTCTTCTTCAAATTCAACAATATCTTTATCTCCATTATTGCTATCACAATTTTTTTCTTTTGAAAGAACAATGTCATGATTACATTTTGGAAGAAACCACAATCTTTCTCTTTTATCCAAAGTGTCCTTTCTTTCAAGGAAGTTAGATGGACCTTTGTTTAGATTACATTGATGGTTATCTATGAAAAACATGAACAAAAGGTCCATTTCCATTTTTAACCCCCATAAAACTTGCACATAAAAATATAAATTTGAACATAAATGCAATTTGTACCCTTTTTACAATGGAGTTAAAAGGAGTTGTCAATGTGAGATGTCAAATGCAGTTGAAATACAATAAAGTAGGCAAGACTTTCAGCGCTCCAAAGCTATACAACAACATTTATCACAATGGCAGCTATATCTTTAATGCCTATTTTAGAATTTGGACCAAGAACTTCTTTTTTGGAATTATTTAAATGTGCTATAGATGTGATTTAGCCTTTGTTCTGATCCAAAATCCCCGTTTGATCAGCCTCATCTACATTATAACCAGTGTTCAAAAGGATATTGGGACTGCCCTTACTGTAGATTTGCGGAAATTATCTCTTCCACAGTCTTTGTGGTGGTGTTAATTTGTATCTTCTTCAAGTTCAACAATGTCTTTATCTCCATTATTTCTGCCAGAAATTTCTTCTTTCGAGACAACACATGCAACATTAGTGGATCCAATAACATTGTCTTCATGGGAGTCAAGACATCTTGCTCTAAGGATGTTTCATCTCCATCAAGACCCTTGTTATCTTCATTTTCACAAAGTTGTTCCATCATGTTCTGATCCAAAATATCCTTTTGATCAGCCCTCATCTACATTATAACCACATTCTTCAAAAGGATTATGGGGCTGCTGCCCTTGTTGGAGATTTGTGGAAATTATCTTTGGGACAGTCTTGGTTGTCGTGTTCATTTGTGTCTTCTTCAAATTCAACAATGTCTTTACTTCCATTGTTGCTGTCACAAAAATTGTCTTTTGAGACAACAGAAACATCATTACATTACGTTTAGCTTCAATCACTTTGATTATTATCTATTAAAAACATGAACAAAAGGTCCATTTCCATCTTTAACCCCCATACAACTTCCACATGAAAATTTAAAGTTGAATATAAATGCAGTTTTTACCAATTTTACAATCGAGTAAAAAGGAGTTGACAAGGTGAGATGTTAAATGCCATTGATGTACAAAACGGCAGGCAAGAATTTTAGTGCTCCAAAACTATACGACTACATTTATCATAATGGTAACCATATCTTTAACATTTATTTCAGAATTTTGGACCAAGAACATTTATTGGAATTATTTAATTGTGCTATATATGTGATTTGCCCTTAATATTGGATCTATGTCTCCAATTGGTGTAGTTCTGCGACCTTCCATTCCCTATAGGTTTGGTCAATAGTCTTGCATTTTTAGAAGTTGAATTCAAGAATTTTAGTGCTCCAAAACTATACAACTACATTTATCATAATGGTAACTATATCTTTAACATTTATTTCAGAATTTTGGACCAAGAACATTTATTGGAATTATTTAATTGTGCTATATATGTGATTTGCCCTTAA
Source organism: Pinus taeda (assembly GCA_000404065.3). Classification (NCBI taxonomy): domain Eukaryota; kingdom Viridiplantae; phylum Streptophyta; class Pinopsida; order Pinales; family Pinaceae; genus Pinus; species Pinus taeda. The sequence goes on from APFE030301462.1 coordinate 9,368, forward strand.
TATTGGATCTATGTCTCCAATTGGTGTAGTTCTGCGACCTTCCATTCCCTATAGGTTTGGTCAATAGTCTTGCATTTTTAGAAGTTGAATTGGTTCATATGTCTGCTTGAATCCAAAAAATTAGAATCAACTGAATGATTCTACAACGAATGCCATGTTGTAGACTCATATTAACAATATCACTTAAAACATAACCATGCGATATCTAATTTATGAAGGAATCGTTCCCATGCATGTAAAATTAAGATACGGTGGACATTTTGTTTGGTGGATAGATATTAGAGTCTGGCTGGAATGTTGCTTCATAACCAACAATTGTAAATAGCAAATCCACCGAAGATCGTTCTTGGCAATGATGGGTGCTATACCCTTATAAACCAACCAATGTCAATACCTTCCTCCCATACAAGTTGTCGTTCTTATTGAGTTTCATTGGTGTTGATGTTTGTAACTTGGGTAGGTACTTTTGGACAGGAAGAAGTGTATATAGGTGTGCAATAGTCGCCCGAAGTTTCCTTAGGACACTTGAGCTACTTGCTCAAGTGTGAGCAAGTTGTTTATGTAACTTAGCCTAAATCTAACTTTGAAAATGCACATAATTAGAGTTTGGCTAGAATGTTGTTTCATTACCAACAATTGTAAACAACAAATCCACCAAAGATAGTTCTTGGCAATGGTTGGTGTGATACCTTTATAAATCGACTAGCATCAATACCCTCCCCCCAACAACATCTCAAAATAGAACTATACAATTGCCATTCCTAGAGTCTTAATGGTGTTGATGTTTGTAACTTGGGTAGGTACTTTTGCATAGGCCTAAGTTTTTATACGCGTACAAAAGTCGCCCAAAGTCTCCTTATGACACTTGAGCTACTTGCTCAAGTGTGAGCAAGTTGTTTATGTAGCTTATCCTAAATCTAATTTAGGAAAAACACATAATTAATTATGGTGGCTATTGAGCCATTAATCCATTCATTGATCTTAAGTGAGGTGAGATATAATGTCAATCTTCAATCACTTTAGAGATTAGGGTTAGGGATTTAACTCAATGTTATAAAAGCAAGACAAAGTAGAGGAGAAAGACACCATACAATAGTACAAGACATTGAGAGAGACGTTCAGTGGTAAGTGGAGGACTTCCATTTTACTGTGTTGGGTTCTAGGAAAGTGTAAAAGTGCAACATGAAAGATTGAGATTAGTGAAGGAGATTGAGGACAGATCCAGGTTATGATGTAATTTTGTTTGCTTTAGTTTGGCCATTATCCCAACATGGCAACTCAAGTAGATTTTGATTGAGTTATTAATGAAGAACCGATTTTGTTGGGCATGTCATATGTGATTGAGATTGGTGTAATTTTGCTTCTTTCAATTGTGTAAAGAATCTAGTTGTGCATTTATTTAGTAGATCTGTAATCTACTAGGTTAATAAAGTGATGGGTGCTAGGTCCACGAGAAATTTAACATGGTATCAAAGTTTGAAACTCTGAGAATTGATCTTTGAATCATGTAGGAAGCTAGCTTTGTATAGGGACATTGGAGCCATGCTTGACTTTGATCATATGAGTCCTAAAACTTTTTCAGGCCAACAAGGTCTTGTAGAGGTTGTATGACATATGACAATTGAATAGGGTTTGCCAATTTAGTGGATCACCATTTGAAGTGGTTGACAAGCCAACTGCCAGCCAACCCACCTAGTTGTCCATAACAAGGGAGTAGTTTGCAAGCATAGACCGAAGGTCGACCAACAGTAGGGCACAGGCATATAAGTAAAAGGTTGAGGCGCAACCATTATAGCAGAATCATGCACGGATTGCAGACAAGGTGAGGTCACTTTGTACCTAGGGACAAAAGAAGCTCATGCTGTGGGAGTGTGTAGTTTACAAATGGAAGAAGTGTTGAGGGTGTGGAGCACCAACAATCGGGAAAGAACACGATAGAGACGGGTGATAGGCCTTGGGATGTGAGGCAGAGTGGTCAATTGACGACATAAGGCAGTGATAGAGGAGATTGCCATGGATGCACATGTGGGCAGAAAACAAGCAACCAAGAGTAGAATTGGAGTTGTTGCTTGAGGTCTGGTTAGTGACAATCAAAACAAACCCTTGTAAAGGAGAACAATCGTTGGTAGCATAGGCTAAGTTGAGGATAGGCCAATAGGAAGTAGTGTCGAGGTTAAGCAATTAATCAAAGTTGTAGGTGGAATCAACAACAATAGTTGATAGTAAGCTCCAGGAGCACTGGCACCATGTGAGACAACTGCCTAGCCAGTTGCAGGACTAATATGAGTAGGGTAGGGGACCACTACTATAGGACTGTAAAGGAAATGTGTGCTGTAACAACTAATCTAGGATCTGCATGCAACCACCAAAAAGTTGCAGGTAACAATAGTTGCAGACTTGGGTAACAAGGTAGAGGTGTGGTCGAGGCCCTGCAAGAATTTGAGAGGCTAGTTGAAGAAATAATAGAAAAAAATAACAATGGCAACATCATTAGTGGAGGTCATCTCTCAAAAGGACAAAGAGAGATTGTATTAGTCAAGGGATTGACGACAAATTTGGGTGCCTATAATGTTGGAAAATGTAACTAGGTTCGGTCTTCATAATTATGTTTGATGTAAAAACAAAAAGAAGAAAAATAAATTCTTACTTTTCAAGCATGGGTTTCATGCTCAAGTCAAATGATTATTTTAATGAAGCATGTTCTTCACCCTTCTAGGGTTTATTGAGTGAAAAGAATATTTGTCATGAGTTAAACTATTGTACTAGAGTCAAGTCCCATTTGCAATTTTGAAAGAAGTAAGAAAAGGAATTTTATTTGTGTCAAAATAGTCATTTTTGTCCCCACATGACCAAGTCGTCCCTAGCTGGACAAGTCGGCCTTGGAAGGGACCCATTCAACCTCCTGGATTTTTATAAATATAGTGCAACTCGTCCTCATTTGGATGATCATCGTCAATTTCGATTTTTGTGCCAAGAAGAGAGAGAAAATCAATGAAAGACTAGAAGAACAACGAAAGTCAAAGGAGAGAGAGCAAAGGTCAAAGAAGAGGAAATTCTCTCATGTGCGAAGTTTTTGCCCTAGTTTCTATGACATGTGTGAAGGTACAAGTCTTTTGTAGGGGTCGAAATATTTTAGAAGTACTGCAAGTCCTAAAATCTAAGTTTGACCAAGATTTGAAGAGGTTTGACTATTGTTGACTGGTGAAGGAGGGCTGGCTTGGGTCTTGGACTTCTAACTTTGATCTAATTCTATAAGAAGAGAAGATTTATTGGGTTTTTCCCTTAGCTTGGAGCCTACTTGTGTTCATTGTCTTTTTATGATCTTCATGGTTTATGGTTTTGGTAATTATTTGATGAAAAGAACGTAATAAAAATAATAAGAAGCTAACACATATTCACAAGCAATTATCAAGTAAAGAGAAATCAACTCTAATTGTTGTCTTATAGATTTTTCGACATGGTATCAGAGCTAAGGTGAGGAGAAGGAAGCTTGAAGATCACTCTTGTTGGCATAAATGGAAGACATTTCTACAAAGCTACTTGGAGGACATCATTTGCATAGGGAACAATGAAAGGAAAGAAGACCCAAGGACCATCATTCTTGAAGGACTACTACATCAACTATCCATATCTCTCTCTATCATTGAAGGTTCTTGGTTACTTATCATCATTTTGAAGAAGATCATCATCTTACCAATCTCTCTCTTCTTGGAAGCTCTTTGATCATCCCTTATTGTTGGATGACATATCTATAGAAGTCATCAATCAAGGAACATCAAAGATTCTTGGGAACATCATCCATACGTGTGAAGGTACAAGTCTGTTGTAGGGGCCAAAATATTTTAGAAGTGCTACAGGTCGTAAAATCTAAGTTTGACCAAGATTTAAAGAGGTTTGACTATTTTTGACTTGGTGAAGGAGTGTTGGCTTGGGTCTTGTGGGAGGTATTGGTCTTGGAATTTGGGTCTTGGATTTCTCACTTTGATCTAATTCTATAAGAAGAGAAGATTCATTGGGTTTGCCCTTTGTGGGGTTTTGCCTTAGCTTGGAGCCTGCTTGTGTTCATTGTCTTTTTATGATCTTCATGGTTTATAGTTTTGGTAATTGTTTGATGAAAAGAACATAATAAAAATAAAATGAAGCTAACACATATTCACAAGTAATTATCAAGAGAAATCAACTCTAAATGTTGTCTTATAGATTTCTCAACATGGTATTAGAGCTAAGGTGAGGAGAAGGCAGCTTGAAGATCACTCTTGTTGGCATAAATGGAAGACATTTCTACAAAGCTACTTTGGAGGACATCATTTGCATAGGGAAAAATGAAGGGAAAGGACCTAAGGACCATCATTCTTGAAGGACTACTTCATGAACTATCCATATCTCTCTCTATCAGTGAAGGCTCTTGGTTACTTATCATCATTTTGAAGAAGATCCTCATCTTACCAATCTCTCTCTTCTTGGAAGCTCTTTGAACATCCACTTATTTTTGGATGACATCTCTATAGAAGTCATCAATCAAGGAACATCAAAGATTCTTGCGAACATCATCCACACTCTTGGAAGTATCATCATTGAAGCAATTTGAGGTTACTATTGTACTAGTCCAAGATTGCTTGGGAGCGGGAATGGAAGTGGGGAGTGAAATTTTCAGAAGCTCCTTGTTCAGGAGAGAATCAAGAGCGAATTTTTATATATTTTGATGTGTATATGTCAACAAAAGCATGTAGAATGCTGAATTAGATATAAAAAGCATAAAAACATGGATTGAACCAGATACATCAATCATCTAGAAGTTATAATCTTCATCAACTACGTCCACAAGTTAGTAACATACAACATATTGAGTCTCATGATTCATCAATCTTGAAGTTTCAAGCTTTTGAAATTCGTAATATAACATTTATCATCATTGATCACTAAAGCTGTAACTTGTACTTGTAACCATTATATGCCTCTCAATATTTTGAGAATGTAGGACTTTTCTTGTATCTGCTGAAGAGATGAAGTTGCCTACTTTTGAAGCTTCTCATTAAGAGCAGGTGAGCATGCTAATCATGTTGATATTTGTATGGATGTCTGCATTTGAATCTTTGATTTTAAATATTTAACAAGTTTTTGTTCTGCCTTGAGGAAAGCTTGCAGTCGGGTTCTACAACAAAGATTGTTGACTCTATATTGGCGCTGAAGGCTTATTATGAATAGAAACAGTGTGGAGGAAATGGCTCTTGGAAATATGCAGGCCGTTTGAGGTCCCCCATGGTTCTACGAAACACAGGAAATTTCCTTCAACACTCAACTCCTTGTGTGTGACTGTAAGGGACCCTGAAATTCAGCCAAACCCATCAATTAGAAACATGGATGGGGGAGAAAAATGACTCGATGACATCTTTCAATCTAAAGGTTCAATTAATGTGTGGTTATTGAGTTGATTTCATCATGCTCAAGTTCTAGAAACTATTCATGCTTGAAAATTAAAAATTATTTGCTTTAACATCCCTAACCACATGCTATGGTTGACAGACGTAATGGGAGCTTCATTAAAGCGGTTTGCTTTAGAAATAACAAATGAAAAGGAAAATGTTGATCGGAACCTTGTTGAAGCCATACAAACTGCTGCACCGGTATGCAAATATCATACCTATGCTTTTGCACTAATCCTACTCGATTAAGCACAAAACATTCTAAATGCAAAATTCGCTTCAGAACCCTAGTTTTGTTCAGTCATACATATTAGATATGAAAATTTTCTCTAAGCATATTGAACACTAGGTCTTCAAGAGTTCATGCTTTTAACTCTTTGTTGCTGTGCAGCAGGGTTCGATGCAAGCATTCATGAATCTTATCATTGCAATTTTTGCGGAGAATAGACAAGATAAATTTTCCGTGGTGAGCATCAATTGCCCTCGATGCAAAATGAAATACAAATTATCTGATTGCACTATATCCATAGGTTTCATGAGTAATATCTATTATCTAGCTCCCTCATAGGGAAATGATAGGGAAATGACTTAACACATTGCTTGAAGTAAAAAAGTATCAACCATAAATACATGCTATAGAGATTCCATCGGCAATTTTCGTCTTATGTTAACTCTAATTTGCTCTGAAGATTCAGAAAAGTCAGGATCAAGACAATTATTTCCTTTCGGATTCCCCAGACAAGAAAAATGGTGACTTTCAAAGTCAGGATCTAAAACCTTTGCATATCAGTCAGGAACATCAAAGAAAAGAAGTTAAGGTTAGTAATATTTTAACTTTTCACTAAACATAATAAAATGTTGATGCTGTGCAGGGAAATAAAAAATGTAAACAAAATGTACCACAGCACTAAATAAATTCAGTCTCCATTTGATTCAGTATAATGAGGACTATTGTTTGATGAAGAAATGCATATGTGATTTGTAGAACATTTTTTTGCCAATCTAGGAAGACTATCCTACCATGTTTGCATTGCGTTTGTTTCCATGATGATGAGATAACCAGCGTAGCTTCAAGCCTGATTACTAGTATCCCATGTGAACCTCATCCCAACATCTCCCTGCTGCCCTAGAGTAGGCTAGTAGGAAACATGTTAAAGACTTGTATCTTACATGTGCAGTCACAGAGTATGCAATCAGGGAGCACCGGTTTTCCTAAATATGCAGTCAGATCACAATTTTTTCTGATTCTGTTTGAAATAATGAAACTAAATCACTCGAATACTGCTTTTGCTGTACTAAAGCAAACTCGTTTATCATTTTGTGATCCACGACTGTCTCATTATTGATTACCATCTTTTAGAAACTTCACAATGCTCATTTTATTAAACAATGGATATGATTTTCAGGACATAAGAGACATACTTAGAGCACGGGAAGATGTACAAGTGTTACAGCCAGAGTGGCGAAGGGATTTAGAATTGCTTCGTAAGTTAAAACCAGACACTTCCACACCTCGACATTTAATAGGGGATTATTATTTTCTTTAATGTTCGAACTTGATAAGCTTTACATTTGTTTTGTTGTGCATTGCTAACTGAGCAATCTATTATAAGGAATGACACTGACTTCTTTCTTTCTAAACATTATTTTAACAGATAACCAGGTCACAAGAATTTCTAATGCTGCTAGTGGGTATCACAGAGTTCTGCAAGAAAACGAGATCCTTTATAATAGCCCTACCAAAGGTATCATATTTACTGTTTTCTTGGGGCTTAGGGAGCATAAGTGTATACTGCAGAATCAAACCCCATTTTGGAGGTCAATCTGATGCTCAGTGCAGTGGGGATTTATTGGGGAAGATGGGTCCCTCCTTGTCAATACATCCAAAATGGGCAAAGATGTACAGAAGATATTCAATTTTAATAAGGTTTTCAGTACCATCTGCAACACAAGGTACTGATTAAAGAGTCTTTTGATCTGGTCTTCTAACATAATTTGCATACAATTACTAACTTGTTATTGTCCATGAAATGGCAGAGGAAATTTACATGGATACATAGCCATTGATCCGATCTGTAATCCAAAATAGGCAAAGATGTAAAGAGGATATCCAATTGCCGTAAGGTTTTTGGGCCATCTGCTACACAAGGTACTACTTAAAGAGTCTTTTGATCTCGTCTTCTGATATAATTTGTATACAATTACTAACTTGTGTTTGTCCATGAAATGGCAGAGGATATTTGCATGGATACACAACCATTGATCCGATCTGTAATGGATGGTTACAATGTCTACATTTTTGCATATGGTCAAACAGGATATGGAAAGACCCACACCATGGTCAGTGTATTTCCCAAAAATATATATCTAATTTGCTTATCTTAACTAATAGATTAATTTTTAGATCTTTCTCAAAAATATATCTCTAAAGATGAGAAAGCAGCTTCTGGTTATTAACTAATAGATTAATTTTTAGATCTTTCTCATCTTTAGAAAGATCTGGCCTGACATCTGGCCTGACATTTTGGACTTCAACTTCTTAAAATTCAGAGCGGTCCAACTGGTGCTTCTGAAAAGGATCAGTGACCTGTTCGAGTTATCTCAAATCATTGCTTTTATGGTTTTCCAGCTCCAAATGGACGTGCTTAGCGAAGTTGCAGGACAACATTTTTGTTTTTATGGCTTTCCAGCTGCAAATGCACACCACCTGATGAGCAGTCGATGAAGGTGGGAAAACGAAGGTTGTAATAACCTGCGATTTGCCCTTGTGGACATTTTATTGTTATCTCGGTAAACCAGTATAAATTGATGTGCCAGCTTTTCTCATGAACCATCACGTAGGTTTATCCTTCCTTTTTCTAGAGGAAATCAAGGTTAAAAGAAAAATATAAATTGGAAAAGTGTAAATCGATGTTAAAGAAAGTCCACTTGAAATTCCTTGTAAACCAAGGAACAGTGCTTACAGTTTATTACTTGCAATGTGCACCAACAACACTTTTCTTAGTGTAATTTAATTATTATATTGGTTTTCAGGGTAAAGGCTACTTGTGAAGAACTGGATTAATATATAGAACAATGAGAAGCCATCCTAGTTGGGGCATGATATTTCTCATAATTCAAGGTCACATGTCATTTCCCATGGTAAATTCAAGGTCACATGTCATTTCCGAGTAAATTCATGGTCACATGTCATCCGTTGTGGTGACCAGCATGTTCAAGAGGGCAGTGTTACATGAAGACCAAATAGTGGCAGTGAAGGAACATGAGGTAAAAGAAATTCAGTGTCATTCCGAGTAAATTCATGGTCACATGTCATTTCCTATGTGGTGACCAGCATGTTCAATGTCATTTCCTATGTGGTGACCAGCATGTTCAAGGGGGCAGTGTTACATGAAGACCAAACAGTAGCAGTGAAGGAACAGAGGTAAAATAAATTTAGTGTCACCGAATAGTGGCAATAAAGGAATAGAGGTAAAAGAAATGCAGGGACAGACAATCTGGCTGTTAAAAGATCGACTAGCGGCACAAAGGATCCAATTATCACAAGATCAACTATAATCCATTTATTACAAGATCAACTATATCAACTAGTGGCACAGGGGGAAGCCATTGACCAAAGAACTAGTGGCGCAGAGGGAAGCCATTGACCAATGAATTCTGGGTTTGGCGAGTCAAATTTTTGATCAGTGCTGGAATCCCATTAAGCAATGGATAATATGAATATGGAGTTCAAAAGATGGAAGGTGGTTCCCCGGTTCCCCTTGAGCAATGGATAATATGGAGTGCAAAATATGACAGTATGGAAGGTGGTTACAGTTAAAGAAAAAACAAAGCTATTTTCAGCGAAACACAAAGACAGTTTTTTTACTTATACTTTTGTTTATTTTGTTAAAAATAAATTTAATAATAGTGATTAAGTAATTTGGGTAAGGCTTGAAATTAAACTAAGAGGTTATTAGGAATTTAGGAGTTTGGAAAATCAAACACTCCATAAAGGGAACCCATTTTTTGAACTTTATAATAAATGGGTAAATATATCTTCATATTAAATATGGAAGGTGGTTACAGTGAAAGAAAAAACAAAGTTATTTTCAGCAAAACACGAAGAGAGGTGTAGGATTGATCCAAAGATCATCCGATTCCGATAAGTATTTATGGAGATATGAATTTATTTTGTTTATATAATTATTATCAAGCCGACCAGCACTTGAGTAGGCTCAGAAGCCCAATAGACGTGTCTACTCGTCATCTACGTTTTAGTATAAATTGGTGAGGATTTGAAGTCATTTGAACACACATTCGTCATGGGATCTCCTCTCCACGTCTTGGCTTTTTGGAGAAGGAGATACACCAATGAATGATGCCCTAAATCCAACGCAGATCAAGAAGACTTATACGTTGTTCATAATAGAGACATATGAGACTTATACGGTGTTAATTATGGAAGAAATCCTAGATGGAGAAGTCTACACGCAGACAAAGGCAATACATATACGCAGGCAATGGATGATACCTTACGCAGAAGATAATCTCGGATTTGTCTGCATCCTCAGATGGGTATAAGGTGCAGATCTTTGGACAAGTATCTCTGTGTTTCGGATGGGCACCACAGAAATAACATTCCGGCCTCCACACAGAACTCGCATTTCTCTGAAACATTCGGATGGGTATAAGGTTCGAAATCTGCAGTACAGGAGGGCAGAACAGAGCTCGGATGCCTCTACACTTTCATGGGTAATTACAGTCACTGTACCTCGCAAATCTCTGAGATTTCGTTGAAGTATTCCAGTCATCAAGCTCAGGTGATCTTGGTAAAGTCTCAGTAGATATCACAGTGGAAAAGGACTCGGACCTGCCTCCTAGCAGCCTCGGCATATATTTATCTCAGTAAACATTCTAGACGCAGTCACATATTTGGTGATCACTGTCTCAACATATTTAGTCACAGTCTTGGTATATTCGTGATAAAGAGGATCTCTGCGATTGGAAGAACACACGCTGTATATACTATACGCTGTAATAGAGACCAGTAAATGCTGTAATAAAAATGTTAACACATGAGACTTGTTAACACAGAAAGAAGGATAGTTTATGAAGTCTGCCGAATAGGATCTATAGCCTAGCTGCTTTGCTGGGCTGCAAGCCATAGCAAGCAACTAAGGCTGATATCAACAGATGCATTGTTGCAGCACGATGAAGCTATGAGAAGGCAGAGGCAGCAGCATGGTGGGCAGCACTATGAGATCATAAGCATGGGCAGCATGAAGCAGGATGACTATCATGATTAGTGCAGCGTGGTGCAGTACACTGTAAGGTACAGCAAATGGATGAGATGCAGAACGATAGTAGGTGAAGGAGTCACCTTGAGAATCAGTTGAAGCAGAATGTCTTCAACTGATCTCATCATGATACGAAATGATCTATGCTAGATCTAGATAAGTCAAAGTATTGACTGCTGTTGTAAATGTACTCTCTCTCTCTCTCTGCTGAACTTTGAAGATAAAAGAAGATTTGATTAAAGGGTTTCCCCACACATTGTGGGGTTTGTCCCTGGCTCGTGCCATATCTTGTGTCCTCTTGTCTTGGCTTGTCTTCAGCGTTTTGTATTTATGTTCTATCTGCAGTTTATCGTAATGCTGATGTGATTGCTAACAATGAAAATTTAAATAAATTGCTCAAGCATAGAACATACCTAAACTTAACATGGTATCAGAGTTGAGGTGAAGACAATGCCCAAGCAAGAGTGAAAGAGCAATCACTGAAATCAGTTGGGGCAAGACAGAAGGATCAATGGGTTCCTCATTATTCACCTAGGGTGAAGTCAAAGCAAAGAATGTTATCAGAATGACGCAACGAAAGATTCTGATGGTCGATCTTAAGATCACTTCATTGGGAAGTTCATATCTAAGGTTGGAAGGAAAGGCAGATGCCTTGTTGAATTAAGTTCGGCCGTTATGCGAAGGAGTGTCCGAATGGCAGAGACACATCTCTTGATGAAGATAACAATCATTCCTGGGACATCTTCAATGATTAAAGGAATGACTGGTAATGGAGGTCATCAAGGAAATGGTCGACTCTTCCACGAAAGCAAGAAACCCCAGAATCTCTTTTATGTACCTGATTGCAAGAAGAACCTGATGTCATCTCCGAAATGGAAGTCAAAGGTTACAGGGTGGCACTTATCGATGGAAAGGTACGGGTTTGAAAATAAATCTTTCAAAGATGTTTTTGAGTTCAGGGTTGTATCAAGCTGCAGGAAGTCCACTAGGGACCATGTCCATTGACTCAGCACCGGAGGCCTGTGAGTCAGATGGTGACTAGGATGCCTGAATTCAAAAAGCAGCATGAAGGTACATGTCTGAAATGTACCGAAGGAAAAAATTATAAGGGGATCATTCCCCTCATGCAGCAGGTCCACAGGCTTGGAACAACCCGAGGAGTTTGAGACTCATGATCAAGAATCTCATATATTCAGGTGGAAGAAAGCCCTCTATGGCTTGAAGCAAAACACCTCGGGCATAGTATGAGAGGATTGATAGCTGTCTAATGCAGCTGAGATTCACTAGGAGTGAAACCGATCCAAACCATTACTCAAAGGTTGTGGATGATAAACCTCTTGTACCGGCACCTATGTCTGACAGGTGCAGACCCTCTCATTTATAGGAGACAGAGGGAGTTGGATTCTGAATGTGAGAAGATAAGCTGCAAGCTTGTGACTGCCTCAAGGATCTTAACTTTCAGAAGTTATATGGTAATGATGTCGGACCAGATTTGGGAAATGCCTTTGAGTTTCATAAACTCATTCGCGTTGATGTTCTTGGAGAACCTCCGTCCGGACATCTGTGTTGCAGTTAGCATGGTGAGCTCATATTTGGTTGAGCCTCACTAGATTGGTGCCAAGAATCTTCTAAGATATCTTCAGGGCACAATCTCTCATGAATTGAGATACACTGCCGGAAATATGAAACCTCATGATTATTCGAATGATGAGTGGGCAGGCAATATGGAGGATCACTAGAGCACTTCTCAGTGTTGTTTCTCTTTGGAATCTGCCTCAATATCCTGGATGAGCAGGAAGAAGAAGTCGATGACTCTGAGCACCACCAAGGCATAATACATTGCTGATAGTATGGCCTTCTGTGAGGCAGTCTGGTTGCTGAAGCTCTTCAATGAGCTGTTTGTACACATGATGAATACCACTATGATTCTCTGTGACAACCAGAGATGGGATTCGATTATTGAGGAATCCCGTATTGGACAATTCTCCAGTAGATAGACATCATCTGGGATATGGTAATTCGATGAGCAAGGAGGCTCCATTGCACTAAGATGATGTACAGGTCAGAGCCCCGAGGAAAGATCTAATTTGTGATTTTCCTGGACGACTTGGAGTCGTCAAGAAACCCTTGTATAAGGGTCTTGCATATTGCATACATTGAGCTCTGGGAGCTCTGAGGGCTTGCGATTATTACTGGAGCAACATACGACCACAGGGTGACTCACCCTCCCCTGGTTGGTGCGCACTGGAACAAGATGATTCGCTCTCTTGTGGAACAAGATGATTCACTCTCTTGTGGAACATGATGATTCGCTCTCCGGTGTAGCAGGATGATTAGTTCTCCCGTGAGGCCTAGATTGATGTGTTCTCCATGGCAGCCTGGATTGATGTGTTCTCCATGGCGATTGTAGTAGGAGTTGTACCATACTATGACGCTGACTTCGGGTCGGTTGAGACTGGTCTGGGACCAGTGGTACATA
>APFE030301471.1:5947-16518 GCA_000404065.3 Pinus taeda
ATAGAAGGACAAATCAAGAATAAAAAGGTAATAGTGTTGATTGATTCAGGAAGTACACACAATTTTATTCATTGTAAGATAGCAAAAGAATTGAATTGCTTCCTATATCCAGCACCAGAGTGTCAAGTGATGATTGCAAATGGAGGAATGATAAATTAATCTAGAAAGTACCATAATATCAAGCTATCCATGGGAGAATATGTATTTACTAGCCCAATGCTTTCCATTCCAATGGGAGGTGTTGATGTTATACTAGAGTCCAATGGCTACACTCCTTGGGTACAATAGCTTTTAATTTTCAAGAACTTTTCATGAAATTTTCTGCAGAAGGAAAGGAATTTGAATTAAGGGGTATTGTAGGGAAACTGGGAAAGATAATCAAATCTAACGGTATGACAAAGCTTCTAAAAAAGCAACAAAGAGGTGTAATTTCACAATTATGTTCGCCAGATGTTTCCACATCGAAATCGTCTATTTCTACAAATCTCCAAAGAGTCTTGGACAATCATTCCAAGCTATTTGAGACTCCCAAAGGTCTCCCACCTATTTGTGATGATGATCATGCTATTCATCTGATTCCAGGAGGTGTTACCCCAAACATCAGGCCGTATAGATATCCCTATGCCCAAATGAGTGAAAGAATGTATGGTTGCAAAAATGCTAGAGGCTAGTATAATTCAACCTAGTCAAAGTTCTTTCTCTACTCCAGTAGTATTGGTTCACAAGAAGGATGGATCATGGCGCATGTGTCTGGATTATAGGGAGCTCAACAAGCTCACTTTTAAAGATAAGTTTCCCATTCCTGTCATTGATGAATTACTGGATGAATTGCATGGATCAATTTACTTCACCAAGTTGGATCTTCGTTGAGGATATCATCAAATCAAAATGAAGACTGAAGACATTCCCAAAACAGCATTTAGAACTCATGAGGGTCATTATGAATTTTTGGTCATGCCTTTTGGCCTTACCAATGCACCCTCAACATTTCAAGGTTTGATGAATTCAATTTTCAAACCATTCCTTAGAAATATTGTGTTAGTATTTTTTGATGATATACTAATCTACAACAAGTCTTGGAATGATCATGTTGAACATGTTGACAGGGTGTTACAACTATTGGAGGAGAAACAATTATATGCAAAAAGATCCAAATGTTTCTTGGGAGTCCAAGAGGTGGAATATCTGGGTCATATTGTATATCATGAAGGAGTTAAGGTAGACCCCATCAAAATTAAAGCCATTAAGGAATGGAAAATTCCCACATCCATAAAGAATCTGAGAGGATTTCTCGGGTTGACAGGGTATTATCACAAGTTTGTTAAGAATTATGGGAGAATAGCAGCACCTCTACAAAATTATTGAAGAAAGATGCATTTTCATGGACTCCGAAAGCAACAAATTCCTTCAAACATCTTAAAGAGGCAATGTGCCAGGCATCGGTCTTAGCTACACCAGACTTCACAAAAACCTTTATTGTGGAATGTGATGCTTCAAGAAATGGAAGTGGTACCGTTCTAATGCAAGATGAAAGACCCATTGCTTTTGAAAGTCGTCCAATCAAAGGAAAGTTTTTCCACAAAGCTATTTATGAGAAGGAAATGTTGGCAATACTCCATGCACTTAAGAGATGGCGACCCTACCTAATGGGAACACACTTCAAGGTAAAAACGGATCATGATTGCCTTAAATAATTTTTAGAACAAAGATTGTCCTCTGAAGAGCAACAAAAGTGGGTCACAAAGATGTTGGGTTATGACTTTGAAATCATCTACAAAAGAGGGAAGCAAAATGTGGTGGCAGATGCACTCTCAAGAAAGGATGAGGATGTCGAAGCATTGTTGTGCGCCATTTCTATTATCCAACCATATTGGATAAACGAAGAAAGGGAGGAATGGAAGAATGACGAAGAAGTGTGGGCACTTATTCGAAAGTTGCAACAAGATTCTAGTATGTCTATACATTTAGTTGGAAAAATGATTCGTTATGGTACAAAGATCGCTTATACCTCTGTAAGAATTCCCAGCTAAAACAAAAGATTCTTATGGAATTACACACTTCTCCCTTAGCAGGGCACTCAGGATTTTTAAAAACTTACCACAGGGTTAAGAAGGAATTTTTTTGGGATGGCCTTAAATCAAATATTCAAAAGTTTGTGGTGGAATGTTTGGTTTGCCAACAAAATAAATTTGAAACAATTAAGACACCGGGTCTATTACAACCTTTATCTGTTCCAAGCCAACATTGGGAGGAGGTTTCAATGGATTTTATCACAGGTTTACCCAAGTCTGAGGGAGAGAGTGTCATCATGGTGGTAGTTTATAGGCTTACCAAGTACACACACTTTTGTGCCTTATCGCATCCATTTAAAGCCAGTACAGTTTCTACTGCATTTATGGAAACAATTCAAAGATTATTGTAAGTGACAGAGATCCCATTTTCACTGGAAACTTTTGGACATAATTATTTTCTTGTCTTGGTACTCAGTTAGCTCATAGGTCATCTTATAATCATCAATCTGATGGGCAAACTGAGATAGTAAACAAATGTTTGGAAGGATATCTTCGTTGCTTTGTATCTGATAAAAATACACAATGGGTCAAATGGTTGCCTCTGGCGGAATGGTGGTATAACACTTCCTTCCATAGATAAAAAAAAAATGACCCCATTTATGGCACTTTATGGGTATCAACCACCATCCATCACATCATATTTAAGAGAAAATTATAAGGTTCAGGCAGTGGAACATCACATTGAACATGAACAACAAGTCCTCCAACTCCTAAAGGATAACCTCGTGTTAGCACCGAATAGAATGAAACAACAGGGAGATCAACATCGCAACGAAAGAAGTTTTGATGTAGGTGATTGGGTATTCCTATGGCTACAACCATATAAGAAAATTTCCCTTAAGTAAGCTAAGAAGGATAATAAAGTATCACCAAAGTATTGTGGTCTGTACAAGGTGTTGCAAAAGATTGGTACTATCACATACAAATTGGAGCTTCCCACAACTTCTCGATTGCACCCAGTTTTCCATGTTTCATGTTTAAAGAAGGTTATAGGCGACAAGCTCCCAGTTCAAACTATATTTCTAGAACTTGATGAGGAAGGAAAAATTATATTGGAACCGGAATCAGTCGCAGAAATAAGAAATGGACAGCTACGAAATCGATGAATTTCGGAGTATCTTATCAAGTGGAAGAACTTATCTGCTGAAGATTCCACATGGGAGGATGAGAATTTTTACAGAAGTATCCGACTACTCAAGCATTGAGGCAAACACTTTTGAAGGGGGGGCATGTTTGGTCCTTATATACTAGTGATTTCCCATTACTATTGTAGTTATCCTATTAATTTGTTGTGCCCTATGTCCCATTTTGTATTACTGTGCTATTGACTCTTTGTTAATTTTGTGGCTTTATATTATTATTATTAGGTCGGCTGGGTTATATTCTGACTCCTTAGACTCCTATATATAGAAAGGAGGTTTTGTCATTTGAATCATCGAAGAATTGTTCATTTATGTAATGTAAAGGAGGTTTCCACGTCGAAGAGGCTAAATTCTAAGGCATTGATCTATATTTTCTATCTTTTTCTAGAGCTGGTTACATAACAGTGCGATCGTTTTGGAGTGAAGGACACAGTTACTTAGAAACTGTCTTTTCATCCTCTTTTCTTTTGATTACATTGTATTTTGACGAGGTTTTTCCCATGAGGTTTTCCCTCTTTCCTCAATTTTAGTATAAGTTGCACTATATTTTGGGTGACCTTTGGCCTTAGTTGCCAGGGCCCATTTTCTATTTTTCCCCATATTGGTGTTCAGGGGGGGTGTTGGAGGTACTACACAATTAGGACCTTCACTACTGGCACATGCGGACACTTAGTTAGAGCATGGGACTACATGCAAGATCATTTCTTCACGATTTACTCACAGATTTTCTCCTTCTTTAACTCCGCAATTGGCTAGTTATTCTGCATGATTTACTCCATGATTTTCTCCTCCTTTCACTACGCAACTGGCTAGTTCTTTTGCATGATTTACTCCCTACTTTTCTCCTCTTTTCACTTCACAACTGGATAGTTCTCTCCGAAACTTGTTGTAGGTGTTGAGTCCTCTCATTGATCACCACTATGGTGCATTACCTTCGGATCTTCACCCAGTAATGCTATATCATGAGCATTGTAACATATTTTTTAAATGAATCATTCTTTTTGTTCTTTCGATTTTCTTTTAGTGTTTTTGCTCTACAAAGTTGTGCGTTCAACCTTTACTAGCTAGATTCATTTCTGCAAGTTTTCTAACACGCTTACATGGTATCAAAGCCCACCAGTTGCTAGATAAAAGTTGCACCAGTATTTTATTTTGCAAGTATTACAGCTTGGAGATCGAAGATCGATAGAAAAATGGAGTTTCCCAAAGCATCGTTCCTAACACCATACAACTATCATGAATGGAAGGACCAAATGGCTCGATACCTTCATCAAAAAGGGTTGTAGAAGATTAACATTGCTGCAGAAATGGAACCCACATCAGCCATAGAGAAATCCAAGTACCTCAACCGCATGGATGAGGCCCATGGATCCATATGCATGTGCATTTCCCCAGAGTTGCGATTTCATCTATCTCCCTGGAATACTCCCAATGAGATTTGGAAAAAGGTTAAATAACTCTACGGGAAATAAGATGAGATGAATGGACATCTGATTGAAGTGGAGCTACCCTCATTGGATCCACAAAACTATGACGAAATTGAAGACTTCTTCACCAAATATAATGATCTATTGTTGCAACTCAAGGGTTATGGAATTGACAAATCCAAGGAGGAGAGTTGCCAAGTTATCTCTATTATGTTAAAGCTCAGACCAGAATACTCTTTCTTTGTGTCTACATTTCATTCAATAAGGCTCGCAACAGGTAAATCCTACACTATGCCTTCTCTCAAAGAGTTCATGGAGTCCCTTAATTTTGAGCAAGATAAACTCATTGGCATGGGGAAAATCAAGCCTCCAAAAGTGCATGCACTTGCTGTGGATGATGGCATCCATAATAAAAATCACATATCTAATTCAAATCAAAAAAATCAACAGCAAAAAGACAAGGGAAAGGTGAATTCCCATCCAAAGAAGGAAAGGTACACCAAGCCCTTCAATGACTCCTCTGGCTCCAAAAATGAGAAAGGGAAGAAAGTAGACAAATGCACCTACTATCATCGAGGATTCCATCCGGAATCCTCTTGCATGAAGAAAAAAATTGACCAAATGGAAAAAATCCTTTAGAAGCACAACCTTGGGGACCACATCCTTCAGGGAACCAAGAAGAAAACTGAGAATCCGCCACATGGGAAAGGTAACAATTTTCATGCTTTATTTGCAATTAATTCTTCCCCTGATGCATGGATTACAGATTCTGGTGTATCACATCATATGGTTGTTGCAAAGAAAGTCTATTCCTCTTTGGATGCATGCAAAGGACCTCCCATCCTCATGGGAGAAGACTCACCTATTAAGGTCACCGGAAAAGGTAAAGTGGAACTTTTACATGGAAGCTTTGAAGATGTGCTTCATGTTCCAAAACTTTCGGTAAACTTGCTTTCTGTTTATCAGATCATGCATTTCGGCACTAGAAAGAGAGTAGAATTCACTCCAGATGCAGTGAACATATATAACCTACATAGCAGCTCCAAAATTGCAACCGGTGAGGTAAATAATGGAGCCAGACTAGATACATTTTCTAAATTTATTGAATATGAATCCTCCTTATTGCCTACACATGCTGATGATAGTAGTAGGCTTTGGCACGAGTGTTTGGTCACTTAAATTACAGGTATATGCAGCAGTTAAGCAAGCATGAGATGGTGGAAGGCTTGCTAAAAAAACTTTATTATTTTTAATAACAATATAATATTATAAGCTTATTATTTTTAATAGCAATATAATATATCATATTATAGGAATTGATTCATGGTCAAGTTTAGATAAAAAGTATAATATATTACACAAATTCTATTTCTCCAGTGTACTCTTAAATGAGACACAATTCCACACCCACATTAAGAGAATTCCAATAGTAGAAATCACATTGATCATTAAGTCCAATGAAACAATTCCACACCCACATTAAAGAGAATTCCAACAGTAGAAATCAAATTGATCATTAAGTCTAATGAAACAATTCCAGACCCACATTAAAGAGAATTCCAACCATAGAAATCACATTGATCATTAAGTCTAATGAAACGAATCAGACTAAACAAACTCTTCTTCCCTCCTTAAAATCCTAAGGACAATAATATATCACAAGTAAACGACAAAAAAGTAGTATTATATACCAAGGAAATAGAGGTTCACAAAACCATAATAGAGCATAGCATAAAGTCCCATGAAGGAAGTACATTAGAGGGACAATAGTTTGAAACCAGCAACGTAATTTTTGACAGAGCTTTCTCTCCACCTTGGTAATGGATTTTAATTTTTGTTTTCTCCACATTCACCAAAAGCCCTTATCAATTTATTGCCTGCATATTCAGAAACAAGCTGATATTTATCATAGAAGCTAAGAGTTGAAATTCTAAACAAAAAAAATGAGTATATTGGAAAGTGAATCTAATGACGAAGATCTAGTTGTCGAACCTAAATTACAAGGAGACCTACAATGTATTACTCTATCTCATTAAAAAATACTATCTAGTATTTATTTAGTGTAATAAAAAATATGCTAACTATGTACACAACCTTAACAGTTTCCCTGCAAGTGGTGCTTCATGTGCACAATTTAATAAAATTATACTTTCTACACATACATAGTACTGGAAGACATTTATTACCATCATGGAGTTTATAAAAGGCAATAACAGCCCTAAAAACCAAAATTATTTCAAGTTATAATACAAGTATAAACCTGCATTAAATTACGTTTCAAGAAATGAAGCCAACATAGTAGAAAAAAACTCTTAGTACTCGACAAACCAAGAGAATATAAGACCAAAGCATTAATTGAAGCCCATTAGAAACACAATTGCACGAACTCATGGCTAGCAAATTCAATGCCCGAAACATTGAACATTAAAAATAAACTTCTTATATCATCAAACCCTACACGATGTGGATGTCAAACACAGACCTAACATAAACAAGAAGAGCATAGAAATATTCCCTAAACAATTCAGAAAGAATATTAAAAACAATCTAGGTAACTGGGTTTCCAATGCTAACCTTATATCGCATTGACCTTAATTACTGGCACATGCAGACACTTAGTTAGAGAATGGGACTACATGCAAGATCCTTTCTTCATGATTTACTCACAGATTTTCTCCTTCTTTAACTCCGCAACTAGCTAGTTATTCTGCATGATTTACTCCATGATTTTCTCCTCCTTTCACTCTGCAACTGGCTAGTTCTGTTGCATGATTTACTCCCTAATTTTCTCCTCTTTTCACTTCACAACTGGCTAGTTCTCTCCGAAACTTGTTGTAGGTGTTGATTCCTCTCATTGATCACCACTATGGCGCATTACCTTCGGATCTTAGCCCAGTAATGCTATATCATGAGCATTGTAACATATTTTTTATATAAATCATGCTTTTTTTTCTTTCAATTTTCTTTTAGTGTTTTTTCTCTGCAAAGCTATGTGTTCAACCTTTACTAGATAGATTCATTTGTGCAAGTTTTCTAACACATTTACATGGTATCATAGCCCACTGGTTACTAGATAAAAGTTGCACCAGTGTTTTATTTTGCAGGTATTACAGCTTGGAGATCGAAGATTGATAGAAAAATGGAGTTTCCCAAAGCATTGTTCTTAAAAACGTACAACTATCACGAATGGAAGGACCAAATGGCTCGATACCTTCATCTAAAAGGGTTGTACAAGATTACCATGGCTCCAAAAGTGGAACCCAGATCAACCATAGAGAAATCAAAGTACCTCAACCGCATGGATGAGGCCCACGGATCCATATGCATGTGCATCTCTCCAGAGTTCAATTTCATCTATCTCCCTGCAATACTCCCAATGAGATTTGGAAAAAGGTTGAAGAACTCTACGGGAAATAAGATGAGATGAAAGCACATCTGGTTGAAGTGGAGCTGCTCTCATTGGATCCACAAAACTATGACAAAATTCAAGACTTCTTCACCAAATATAATGATCTATTGCTACAACTCAAGGGTTGTGGAATTGACAAATCCAAGGAGGAGTGTTTCCAAGTTCTCTCTATTATGTCAAAGCTCAGACCAAAATACTTTGTCTTTGTGTCTACATTTCATTCAATAAGGCTCGCAACAGGTAAATCCTACACTATGCTTTCTCTCAAAGAGTTCATGGAGTCCCTTAATTTTGAGCAAGATAAACTCATTGGCATGGGGAAAATCAAACCTCCAAAAGTGCATGCACTTGCTGTGCATGATGGCAGCCACAATAAAAATCACAGATCTAATTCAAATCAAAAAAATTAGCAGCAAAAGGACAAGGGAAAAGCGCATTCCCATCAAAAGAACAATACACCAAGCCCTTCAATGACTCCTCCGGCTCCAAAAATGAGAAAGGGAAAAAAGGAGACAAATGCACCTATTGTGATCTGAATTTGAAACTACTTGAAAAAGGTTTGCAAGGTATTCAATTCAATAGTAAACATGTTTAAAAGATGCCCATGTCTTGCAGTAAAAAAACAAATGAAAATTTCAGCTATTCATGATCCATTCAAGCATAGCGGAATTATTTCCTTTTACTGTTTAACACATTAAAATGAATTTGTTCTGCAAAATAAATCAACCACAGATGCAAAAGAAGTTGATGAAGTAGTTCACCCCTCCTGGGCTACGTTTGCTGGGTCCAAGGCTCCCAAATGGGCGTGTCCTCATTTTAATTAAATGCTCAAAATGAATTTACAGCTGAATATAAGTCTCTGCAGCAGAAATAGACTGTAAAAATGGATTTAGAACACATGAGTACTTCAGGATTGACTGCTAGTTCACCTCCAATGGATACCTACAACCCGATACAGTTCTCTCAATACTGGGCCCTAGTGGCTCCTAAAACTTACACTACTCCAAAACCTATGCAAATGACCTCTGATGGCTGCAAGAGCTATGACAATGGCTTCAGAACGTCCAAAATACCTAAAAGCAAAAAAACAATCATCCAAAACCGCCTTTCCTAGCCAATGTTATGGCTATTTACTCCTAACTACCAGTTTCCCCTAAAAGAACTCCAGTTAACTTTAGTGGAGGTCAGTAAGCCCCGCCAATTATGGCGGAACCGCCCAAATTTGGAAGTCCTCTAAGAATTCTGCCAACAAACCGCATTTAACTGAGAGTTGAGTTATGGCGCATGTGACCGTTTGATGGTTTGGCGATTTGTGCCTCGAATTCCGTGCCAGCTGTTTCATTTGGCCCACGGTTCCGGGCGCTTGGACATATGGCATGGGGGCGAGCCCTTAGGGGCTGGCCCCCTTATTTTCCTGTCGCAGCAATTTCAAACTTTAAATAGACATTTCTCTACCAATCTCAACAAATCCGCCTTCGTAGCCTATCGATAAGGCGTTGGGCTTGTGGCAGGCAGGTCATGGGTTCAATTCACAACCCACCAATTTTTAAAAGGAAACGCACACCCCCTTGTGCTGACATCACCTGAGCCACGTGGCGGCCTCTGGGCTTGCCACGTGGTGGCTTCTGATTGGCCCGTCCAGAAGGAATATTCTGTGTAATATTCCTTTTTAATTTTTTTTTAAAATTCAAAATTTAAGGGTTATTGGGCGATTTTGTTTTTGACGTAACTTTCACATACGACGACCGTTTTTCAAACCGTTTGTGGTGCCGGAATTGGGAGGACGAGCTCTATCTGGTCATTTAGGTTCAAGCCAATTTTGAGCACTTTCAATTTTGAGCATTTTACGACCCTTGAGACATGAGCCCCTAATCACGCCTCCCCATTGGGAAGCTTTTGGACCCCAAAAGCCTTCAACTACTTGTTAAAGAGGTGAGGGTACAACGCCCTCATTTTTTCCACCTCCATCCACTTTCCCTTGTTCGGTTTGTTGCCTTTGAAACCAACTTGAACATAATCTACATTGCCCCTCTTTGAAGTGCATGTCCTTCTATCAAGGATTGTATCTTCTTTCAACTCATCTAAAAATTCTGGCAAGAAATCTTCTATAGATGGCAGCTAAACAGCGCTTTCATGATCAACAATCAAAGGAGGTTCATACAAACGTAAGTTCTCCACATTAACAACACAATACATTTGCATGTAGGAAGGAAAATCTAATTGAAAAGCATTATTTCCAACGTTCTTGAGGATTTTGAATGGACCATAATGAATAGGCTTTAGCTTTTTACCTTCTCCTTGCATCCTTTCCTTACTAATGTACAACCATACCTCATCCCCTTCTTGAAACTTGTGATCAACTCTATGCTTGTCGTGTCTTTCCTTGTACTTGCCTTGACTCTTCTCAAGTTGTTCTTGAATTTGTTGATGTATTTGTTGAATTCTTTCAATGAATGAACGAGCTTTGTCAATATCACTATATCCCTCAATGGCAACATCTTTCTCAAGAATGAAATCAAGA
>APFE030301480.1:15164-25546 GCA_000404065.3 Pinus taeda
GTGCGCAAATCTCGCTGAAATTTCTGATGAACTTCCTGTAAAAACTGGCAAGTCCATGGAAACTTCGAACTTCAAACAAACTCTTCGGAGAAGGCCAGCTAACTATAGCTGTCACCTTTTCTCGACCCATTTTTAATTCATTCTCCGCAATAAAGAAAACCCAGATATATCAGTTCCCTCTGAAAAAAGGTACATTTCTTCAAGTTAATTAACAGCTTGTTCTGCTGTAATTTTCTCAACACACTCTGCAAATGCCTGAAATGCCCCTCCTTAGTTTTACTAAAAATTAGAATATTGTCCAAGTAAACTATTACAAACATACCGTTAAATTACTTCAGCACTTCATTCATTAGACGCATGAACGTGCTGGGAGCGTTGCTCAAACCAAACGGCATCACCAGCCACTCGTATAAGCCTTCGTTTGTCTTGAAAGCGGTTTTCCATTCATCTCCCTCACGAATCCGGATCTGGTGATATCCACTCTTCAAGTCAATTTTTGAAAAGTAGGCCGCTCCACTCAAACAATCCATCATATCGTCCATCCTTGGTAAGGGAAACCTGTACCTAACAGTAATCTTGTTAATGGCCCGGGAATCCGTACACATTCTCCACTCTCCCCCCTTCTTTGGAGCCAAAACAGTAGGTACTGCACATGGGCTCATACTCTCCCGAATTAAGCCTTTGTCCAACAACTCTTGGACCTGTTTTCTGATCTCTTCATGGTCCTTGGGACTCATGCGGTAAGCTTCTTTATTTGGCAGGCTTTCCCCTGGTATAAAGTCAATGCAGTGACTAATACCCCTCCTAGGTGGAACTCATCTGGAAGATCATCCACCACAATGTCTCCAAAATCCTGCAGCAACCTCTGAACTTCTTCTGGCAAATCTGAAACCTGTGTGTGGAGTACCACTGCTCTTGGTCTCCTTATGACAACAAAATTTATCTCGCTGTCCTCAATCTGTTTTATGAATTCCTTTCCACCTAACAGCAGTGCTTTCACTCCACTAGCTTCTGCTGTATTTTCCTCCTTGATGGGCACAAGCGTATGCTTGATCCCATCTTTCACAAACTTATAACAGTTAGTTTTCCCATCATGGACTGCACTTCTGTCAAACTGCCAAGGTCGTCCTAACAGCAAATGATAGACATCCATTGGCATGACATCGCAAAGGATCTTGTCCTTATACTTACCAATTTGAAACTCCACTTCACACTGCTCATCAACTAACAGTTGATGCCCCTTCTGTAGCCACGATACTTTGTAGGGAGTGGGATGCTTCAGCTTCTTTAATCCCAACTTCTCCACCATCTCCACAGCTACCAAATTATCAGTACTCCCACTGTCAATGATCAACTTGCAGCACTTACCTCGTGACTTGCAAATAGTGCGAAACAAAGCCTTTCGCTGATCTGGTTCTGCAACTTCCTTTGCTGGCTTTAATAGTACCTTATTCAACACCAAGGCTTCACCTGTCTCTGGTGTATTCTCCGCTTCTTGAGGTGCCTCCTCAACATCCTCCGGTTGAGCAACATAGGTTCCTCTCCCACCTGCTGGTTCACCTTCAGGACAGTCATAAGACTTGTGTCCCATTTTGTGACAACGGTAACATTGGACAGTTCCCCTACCTCGACCAAATCCTCGTCCTCTCTGAGTTGGTCGTCCTTCCCTGTTGTTGTTGTCCTTATCTATTGCGCCGGCAGATTTGGAACTGCTGCCTTCCTCATTTGGGCTTGCACCTCTACCTCTGCCATAAACTTTGCCTTTTCCTCTGCCAGAACCACCTCCTCTCCTGGTGTTTTGTTTCCTGTTTATCTTTTCCTCTGCCTTCAGTGCAAACTGATAGGCTTCATCCAATGTTTGAGGTGAAAGAATTCCAATTTCATCCAAAATCTACCCTCTCAAGCCATTTACAAATCTGGTTGTTTTCTCTGAGGTATCCTCCACATACCTTGCTCACAAATTCAACTTGTAAAATTCTTCCGTAAACTCTCTAACAGTCATTCCCCTTTGTTTCAGGTTCTGTACCTGTCTGTACAACATAATCTGATAGTCTTTCGGTAGGAACTTCTCTTTCACCTTTGCTTCCATTCTGGCCCATTTCTTGATTGGCTGCTTGTTTAATCTCCTTCTTTCTGCCTGAACACTGTCCCACCATAAGGACGCATGTCCTTTCAGCTTGGTGGCGGCAAACTTTACTTGTTTATCTTCGCTGGTCTCCTCAAACTCAAAGAATTTATTCACTTCACTTAGCCAATCTAAGAACACATCTGTCGATAAGCTTCCGTCATAGGTAGGCAACTCATGCCTTGGCTTATGACTGGACAACAAAACTGACTTTAATAATCTCAGTTCCGGTGTTACTCCCTCGTACTCATCCTCTTCTGGTTCAACTGTTTCCTCATCACTGTTATCTGCTGGGTTTCTTCTTCCTCCAGCCTCTATCACTGCCAATCTTTCACGCAAAACTCGTATCTCCTCCTGCAATCCAGCATCTACTGGCCTGTGGATTACTCTTCCTCTTCCTCTTCCTCTTACTTCACCATCACCTTCTACATGTTCCATTAGTTCTGACTCAAGAAACTTGGCCCTGATACCACTTATGATGGCCTCCCGCCAATACAAAATATCTCTGACTTGTGTCCGGAAGAAAATTTAAGTTGACTTAACTTTTTGGTACTTGCATTGGTAAGCGGATTAGGGTTATGACCTTCCTTCCCGGTTGGCAACCTCCATTTTCCGGTTCACTCCTATATGACTCTAATCCTTTTGTCAACTCATCATTTGTTCTGTGCGCTTTCCATTTTCATTGTGCTCTGCTCTGTGGGGAGGTTCCGTCCCTCTGTCACTCTGGTTCGATTTTGTTTTTATGGGTTCCCTCAGGCCCCTTCTTAACGTTACTATGATGCTCCAATGCTTATGAGGTCGCTGTCACCTGTACAGGGTTTGTATCTGTTACAACTGGTTTATTTGCTCGACTTTTTGTTTGAAATGTTGCTCCTATTCGGCTCTGCTGACTTGCTACTTCATGACAGGGGTTCTCCAGCCGTTCTCATTCCACTTGCACTTGGAAAGGTAAGTTCTGGTTCTTTGATATAGTTGTTTTACTTTTCCTTTTCGCCCCCTGACACGCTCGCTCCGTGTCTTCAGGGTCTATGGACGGTTTTATGGCTTGGCTCGGCCTACTCTGTTCGGGTAAGCTCTCTCCCTTCTGCTCACATTCATTCTTCGGTCTTCTTTTATGGTTATTCAGGTCATGACGCCACTAATCCTTTTTGTTGTCTGTCTACAGGTAGTCTGGTTCTATCGCCTCTGGGCAACGCTCCTCGTGGTTGCTGTTCAAACACTCGGACCCTCCAATCACTGGTTTTTCAGGTAGGGTCTTAACTTATAGGTCTTTAATTCATAGGGTTTTTTTGAGACTTAGGCTCATAGCTTTCTGTCGCCTGTGCAACGAGTTTGACTGCTCTCAGTCGGTATAATGTGTTCATCTTCTGGTAATTTCGTGGATGTACTGGCCTCTGTCTTGTAATGTATTTCTGGGTTGTTTGAAACCCTTTCCTGTAGGTGACTTTTCGGTGGTTTGAACCCGGTCTATAGGTTCTGTTGGTGTATTTGCTGTCGGTGATTTCCACTGTACAAACCCTCGTTCTGTTGCTGGGGTTAGTTGGAACCCTCGGGTATTTGAGAACCCAGGTTGCCGACACTATGGCGTTCTTTTATTGTAATAACTCTTATGGCTCTGCAATTTAATTTACCTCCGTTTGCTTATATCATTGGCTATTGTATTTCCCCTTCGGTGTTTGGTTTCTGTTCTTGTGTTTTGGATTTTGAATAATATGCCGGTTCTTGAAAATGTTTCGAACAATGTACAATGATTTTTACAATCTTAGGGACGATACAACATATGCTAGAGTTTATTACAATTCTTTATTCAGCTCTTTAAGAGATTTGGAGGTTCCACGAAATACCTGTAGTTTTTATTCGCATGCACGGTCTTTGCTCTCTATGTCTGAAAGTGATTTAACTGTCACGTCCGCTTCTGTTATGATGTTGCCTGTGTGCTGGTTGGTGTACGCCACCGGCTATTTGCTCCGTTGAAAAGTGTTCTGATGGTCACGTCTGCTTCACCTGTAACTTTATCTGTCTCTGTTTTCCAATCTCATTTATTCGTACAGAAACCTAGAATAGAAGGCATGATATCAATTATTTCAGTGATGATAAAAAAGTAAATAAAATAGATGATAATATCTTTTTCAGAAATGACTGTATTTCTTTCTTGTCTCGTCTGAGAGGGAATCCCGTACAATGGTTCTCTTCCTTCTTATATCCTAATGAAACATAACCGTTCTTTGTAAACTCTCTCAACAGAAAATAACTGTTTTGTCAGTTCTTTAACTGTCTTTGACTAATGTAACTTTAAAGAAACTAATTAATTATTTTTTTTCTGTTACCAATTCCTATTAAACAGTAACAATGATCCACTATGATTATCCTAATCCTATCAACCTACAGACAGATAAAATAAAATAAAACAAGTAAAATAAAGTCACGTAACTGACAAGACCAACACTTGTCCAATTAAAATAAACGAATGTGTGTCCTGGTCTCTTCGTGAGACTGTCAACCACTTTATGTCTCCTCAGAGCTGGATGCTCCTGCATCAAGTTTATATATAGAAACACAACTCATGGTTGTGTACATGATAATCAAGTATATATAGCTTGGATATATAAACTAACTATTTTTTGCTAAAAACTTGGTTTTCCAATGGGTAAGTTGAGATAACCTAAAGGGCAGGTTGAGATCACCTAATGAAGCTATGTGGTTGTAACCTCCTTGCAAATATTATAATGAAAAAGAAAGATCTACCAATCTTAACAAACAAACAAAAACGATTCTTGAAATTTATATTTAAAAAAATTATTATGAAAATTATTTGCATTTTCTTAATCTAAATCAAATCAAATTAAATTAAAATATTTTTATTATTTACATTTTCTTAATTGAAATCAAATTAAATTAAATTCAAATATATTTTTTATTTAACATATTTTATAATATATATTTTAAAAATATTGTCATTCCTACCATTCTTATGTATGCTAGTATTTTTAAACAAAAATAATTTCCATATCTTCAAAATTTAATCTACTAACCTTTAACATGTCTAATAATTTAATCAAAATTAGTGGATCTTGTCAAAATTAAGTTTAATTTTCCCATTTAAAATTAAACTTAATAGATATTTTTCAATAAATATTTAAATTAAAGTTATATAATATGATGGTTTTTAAGAAATGTTATTTTATAAAATAATAATTATAATATTTCTGTCTTTTTTCTACATTTGCATTTAAAAAAGTATATTCGTTATGAAAATGATTTACATTTTCTCAATTTAAATAAAATAAAAATATTTTTATTATTGAATTTTTTAATTCAAATTAAATTAAATTACTTTTTCATTTAATATATTTTTTAATAAAATTGAAAGTTTTTATATTTAGTTTAAAAGAAAAAATATTATTACGTTGGTTAGTATTTTTAAACTAAAACCAATTCTGTATCTTTGAAATGTAATCTAACAACATTTAATATCTCAAAATCTTTATTTTCAAAACTTAATTTACCAACATTTAACCTATCTAATAATTGAATGAATATTAATGAATCTCCTGCGAACAAATATGTCATTATATTGCATATTATTACAAATTAACATATCTAATAATTTAATGAAAGTTAATGAATTCGTTGTGCCAACAAATATCTCATTATATTTCATATTATTACAAATTTTGTCCAAAGAAAGTTAAATTTCTTTCTTCATTTATTAATTTATTTTATATTAATTATTTACATTTTTCTTAATTTAAATAAAATACATTTTTTTTAAAGTAATAAATTTTAAATTTTTTACTTATTCTAAATAATTAAATTCAGAAAAATTAGTATCACTTCTACAATTCTTTCTTATATTTTCTAGTATATTTAAAGAAAAAATAATTCCCTATCTTTAAGATTCTTCAAAACATAATCTACTATCCTTTACCATGTCTAATCATTTAATCAAAGTTAATGAATCTTGTGAAAAGTAATATTTCAATTTAATTTGATATTATTACAAATATGGTCCAAAGAGAAGTTAATTTTCCTTATGTTATTATTCAATTTTTTTTTTATATTATTTTTTTTCCAATTATATTGGGCTATTATAATATTTTATAATTGCTATCAAAATTTCATTTAACACTTACAATAATGAAATAAATTTATGAATATTCATATTAAAAATTTAAGTTGAATTATAATTATAATCATTTTTATTATTTTTTGCTAAGTGGTGTGAGTATTTAACATGGTTGGATTTTCTTGGAGTTTTGAACTGATGTGAGTGCCTTAACAAAATACCCCACCACCATCTATTCTACTCCCCATTGAGAATAATTATGTTCATTTAAGAATAGTACCATAATTTATTATATTTATCAAAAAATATTCATTCATAATTTGTTTTGTAAATTAGATATTGACGTGTTACTAAAAATACATTAACACTCCCCACTAGTTGTAGCATACACATTGATAGGGTACTTTCTTTGTTAATGATAGTGACCAATGACAAACAACTCACAATATCCCTCTCCTTATCCCTCTCTGTCTCTCTCTCCACTAACTCTCTCTTTTCACCATTCTCTCTCTCTCTCTCCCTCTATCTCTCTCTCCACCTCTCACTCACACCCTTTCTCACCTTTTACTCTTGTAATCCAACCCCCTTTCCCTCTCCCTCTTGCACTCTTCCTCTCTCCCTCCTATCTTTGTCTTGTAATATATCTCTCTGAATACTCCCTTCGTGCTAGCTTCCCTCACTATCCATCTCTATATACCTTTGAATCTTTCTTTATCTCTCCACCTCTCACTCTATCTCTCCCCTTCTCCCTCTCACCCCCACTTTCTCTCTCCCTATCCCTCTATTCCTATCCCTATGTCTCTCTCCCCCACTCTCTCTTTCTTCTATCCTCTAGTCTCTCCCTCTCTCTCCCTCTCCTGCTGTCCCTCTTTCTATATCTCTCTCTCACTTTCTCCAAACTTTCTCTCACTCCCTTCCTCTTGCATTCTATCTCTCTCTCTCTCTCTCTCTCTCTCTCTCTCTCCCCAACTCTCTTTCACACTCACTCTCTTTATCTCCCTCTAGCTCACTCTCCCCTCTCTCCCTCACTTTCTCTCTGTCCCTGCATCCATCGTCATATTCCTTTCCATTCCCTATCTCTGTTTCTTCCCCACACTCTCCCTACTTCCACCACTCTCTCTATCTCCCTTTCCCTCTTCCTCTCGTGTACTATGTCTACATCTCCCCCTCTGTTTATCTCTCACTCTTACCACTTTCTCTCACTCTCCCTCACTCTCTTAGTCCCTCCCTCTATCTCCCTTCATATTTCTCTCTCCCTCTTTGTATTTTTATCCCCCCTACCTGTGTCTCTTTCCCTGTCTCTCCCACCTTTCTCTCCCTATCTCTCTCTCCCTCCTCTCTTTCCATGACACTCCCACCCCCAACCCACTCTTTCTCTCTCTCTCTCTTCCCTCCTCCCCCCAAATCTCTTTCACAACTTCCCACTCTCTCCCTTTCCCTCTGTACTACATTTTCCTTTGGTCCCTCCACTCTCACTATCTCTATCACACACACATAATATCTCATGTTTTCTCTCCTACAACCCTTCTCTCTCCCTCCCTCTATCTTTCTCCCTTTCACACTATCTCCCTCTCCCTCTCTCTTTTTCACAATCTCTCATACTCTCTCTCCCTCATATCCTCACTTTCCCTTTGTCCCTTCATCCATACACATATGCCTTCCCGCCTCACCTCCCTATCTCCTCGACCTACTCTGCCTCCTTCCATCACTCTCTTGGTCTTCCACTACATATCTCCCACTTTCTCTCCATCTACCCTTCTCTTTATCTCTCCCTCCTCCCAATTTATCTCACTCTCGCTCACTCTCTCACTCGCTCCCTCTATCTTCCTTCATGTCTCTCATCCCCTCTATATCATTGTCTCTCTATCTCCCCCTTTGTCTTTCCCTCCCTCTCCCACCTTACTCTCCCTACCTCTCTGTCTCATCTCTTTCCACGACTCTCACCAAGCCCCCACTCTCTAGCCCCCACCCACCTACTCTCTGCACTCCTCCCCTAACTCTCTCTCTCCCTCTCCCGCTCTAAGCCACTTTCTTTTTGTCCTTTTCTCTCTCTCCCTCTACCACTCTACACCACTTTCTTTTTGTCCCTCTCTCTCTCTCTCTATCAACCACCCTCTACCTCCCCAACTTTCTCTTTCTCCCTCTCTCCACCCTTGTTTGTACGCTCCGTCATGTGTCTCTTTGTCCCCATTTCCTACTCTCTCTCCCTCTACCCGTCTCTCTCCCTCCCTCTACCCGTCTCTCTCCCTCCCCTCTTTGTCTCTCCCTTTCACACTCTCTCCCTCTCCCTGTCTCACTATCGTACTCTCTCCCATTCTCTCTCTCTTCATATTCTCTCTCACTCACTCTCTCACCACTCCCCCATCTCTCCACCGCCTCTATCTCCCTCTATCCCTCTATGTAAAAGTTTTGAGGCTCATTTATTTCGCCGCTTGGGTGACATGCAAATGCTATCCATGCAACATCAGATCGAATGGTAACTTTCCATCTTCACATGGTTTGTATAAGGTGTCATTAACCTGACTGCCTGTCCCATACATGGCTAGCAGACAAATCGAGTCCCATCACCGTGGGTAATCCCGCTTCAATTGATGGTGGGGATCTCTCCTTGCTATCTGACGGCTGTAGCAGACTTGTGGGTTCCAACCTATACTGTGGTATAGGATGGTGAAGATCATTTGGAAGGGAAGTTCCTTGCAGAGCGAGCTCTGGTAGGCTCATCCCATGCAGCTCGAAGTGCCACCTTATCAGTTTTGGTTTCAGTGCTGGCAAATTTTGGGTTTGTTGTTCCCTTCAGGTAAATGATTTTTGCGGTGATATCGTTCTATGTAATTTCTAGGCTAGCACAACCCTTTTTTTGTGTTAACCATTACCTCATCCTACCTACCACCGTTTGCAGAATTTTGGTCTCGAGGGTGATAGTATTTTGTAGCTCTGAAGGGGCTGGTCTTGTACAGGGTGGCTCCACCCGACTCAGGTAACCATTCGATTAATTGCAATTATCTTCCCTCTACTATACTGTCACAATTTTCTATTTCACAATACTGACGCGGAATCTATATTTTCATGTCCTTGTTTGTTTGGAATATAGGTTGGATGCCTATTCTAACTCGAGGAAACCCTCTGTATGCATGGTCCAGGGTTCTAGGAATGCACATTTACTCCGGCCAAGGCCCTTGAATGAAAAGTATTCTTTCATTTATAGGTGGAAGGCTAGCAAAGAGGTGTTTCTCGGTTGGGAAACTGTCGAGTTTTGAATGCAAGCTCATGAGGCTGAGCTCGGGTTCTATATGTGTAGCTTTGTTTTCCTTGTTGTAGGAATTTGGCATTCAACCATAGTTTTAGTTTCATGATTCGGCCCTTGAGGTATGGCACAACTTTACGTAGCCATGCTGCGGCATGATTCTCTCTTTCCATTGGAATGTAAACTAAGATATTTTGGTGGTCAATTCAGATATCGACGTTTATTCATTTGTTGTTATTATACTGCATCCTTTAAGGATATGTCTGTGATAGATGAAATGTGAAGTTTTCATCCATGGATGCTTGGTTCGGCTAGCTCTAGACTTTGTAACTACGATTTATTTATCTATTCTACAATACACAATCTTGTTGAATATATCATGTATTTGGTACTTGGTCTCGGACCTGCTTACTGCCGCAGGCATAATGACACTCTGTTTGGTTTTTTGTTGCTTCAAATACCTTACTTAAGGGTTGTAATACCAAGGTATAAGGCCTAGGCGCACCTAAGGGTTACCGTCTGGCATAAACCAGGCTCAAACTCTGTTCCTAGGTTGCCATCCCAAGGCACTGTAGCTCAGTCTTGGCTATAGCGCACGATGGGCTCTATTTCCATGTGTTAATAGCAAGATAGACAAATACAACAGTAGTCTTTGTTTACACTATTTACAGAAATTATCTTTGGTTCTAAGAGATGTCAATTTCCACCCGATGTTGCATGTGAAAGAGTTTCAAAACATGAATAATTCACTATCCTCCCTGGTCTTTCTATATCATGTACGGTTTCTTGTTGCACTAGTTTATCATAATTATTAATTCAGACAATTTCTTTTTCGATTTATTTTCATTGCATGGCACTGTTTCTAAATATCATTATACTCTCCTTACCGCAGGGTTTTCTTTGTCTGTTCCTACACTTGTGGAAATACTACGTTGGCTAATGCAAAC
>APFE030301500.1:0-11703 GCA_000404065.3 Pinus taeda
AAAGGCATAAAAGTAAGAGGAAACCCAGATACACAATATTTAGAATCAACCTTATCTTTATTAATCTTCAATCTCGATTATAGACTTGACACCACCTTGTGCACTTAGTTGCAGGGTTCCACGCACTCAACTGCAGACTCTACTAGGCCTCTGCACACTCAGTTGTAGAGCCTCTTCCTACTACTATGACCCAATACACTTCAATTCTTCCACTGAGCTCGAACCATTCCTTTTCTTCTTTCTAATTCACTATCTTTACACTTAGAGCCTCACTTTATTTATATAATCCCATGGTCCACGGACCATGGGTAGGCCAACATTACATGATACTATTTAACCTAACTTAGGGTGGACTACCCTATGACTCAATCATATGTTTCGCACTCCACGCCCTTACTTCGTGGAGTCTTTACAATATACTTAACCGAAAATTGAGCTTTGATCCCCAAAAACATGCTGTGGGGGGATTCCATGCCCAATAGGCCCCCAACACAATCATCATGACTCATCCTTGAGTCACTCAGTCGATGCGGTGATATTGGTGTGGAGTCCGTCTAGCAAGTCCTGCACTGCTGGGAGATCCGCGACGCACTATTCTATTGTTTGCTATATCTGTTGAACGTGTTGCTCCAAAGCTTCCTTAGCAGGGTCACATACTTGCCTAAGTGCATACATTCCTTTCATCTATGCGAGCTTTCCTTCAATATTCGCCATGATTATGAAATCTTCATCAATCATGGCTGGATGCGTGCTTTAAGTACTACTTCCTTTCATCACGCGGCATCCACATGCTTCTTCAGTGCCCTTGCTTGCTGCATTTTCGCAAGCCATTAAGTGAGGACGACTATCTGCGCAGTCCCTCGGGCACTATCATACTGCTCCTACAGCACACACACCTCTATTTCCAGGCGCTGTATGTTGGGATCCTCCTGCAATGATGTAAAAGTGGAAAGCACTTGATCCAACATACCGGTATGGTATTGTACCTCCCATCCTATTTCTTCTAGCCCATTTTGGATAGCACAGGTGCAGTGCTCTCTGACTTATAGGGGTGTGGATGGTTGTGCCTTCAACCGCAGCTCGGCAAGCTATAGATTCAGCTCTAGCTGAACCTTCATCATTTCGGCCTTGGCCTTGTGGACTCAGGTCGCCAATCAATGGATTCGCTCCGCTACTGGTAGATCTACCAGGACAGTGAATTCCAGGATGTTTCTACAAGCATTGTCTACTGCTTGCTCCAGTCCTTGAGTCTGCGCAGCCAGTTCATCATGCTACCGGCTGAGTTGTTCCATATTGATCTTTTGTTCGCTCAATACCTATAGTGTGTAGCCTTCTCTAGTGCGGAGCTTGGCTCTGACCCCATCTTGTAACTGGTACAGGGTTTCTCACGAAAGGGAAGCCAAGTTTAAGCCCAGTCCCTTAATCCTATGCACCGCAGCTTGGTCAACTTCATTCTTTACTCCCAACGTGCCCTCAGGGAACACGAAAGTGTTGGTCATTCAGGCACACAACATCTATTCCGCCTCTAATGTACCAACTGTGACATATGGGGCCATCATTCCTGTTTGTGGAGGTCACACCTGTAGTTCCTGTAACTGCACTCTTAGCGCCCCCGACATAGTGCTCTGCTCCATCATCACCTCTCGAATCATGTCCTTAGTGACATCGCTAACTGTTTCGCCGATGTCAAAAATACCACCTTCTTTAAGTGTGATCAGGTTGATGGATGTCTTCGATGCCTTAACCTTCTTTCTGGGGACTGGTCTGTCAGGGATGTGTGGCCATTTCAACTATTGCGAGGTGGTTTCTGGGTCTACAAGTTATTAAGCTAGGTCTATGTCCTCAACCCCCTACCCTGTGGACATCTCATGGCCCTCCTCGCCCTCTTTTGTTGGCGTTGTTCTTGTGTCTGATGTCTGCGCTGCATCAACTGTCTTTCGTTGTGCGATGCCTATGTTGCTGCTTTTTCCTGGCACCTCTTTTTAGCCATCTATGCAATGCGTAGCTTGGTGTCCTCCTTCCTTTTTTGAGCTGCGGTGCTTTCGACTCCTACCAAATCCAGGGCATGCCACTCCAGATGCCATGTTTCCAACACCGTGAAGATGGCGTCATCAGTAGCAATGAATGAGAGCTTCATCCATTCCTTTGGCGGATCTTTCTGCACCCAAACATAAAGGTTGTGCATGTCCACTTTAAACTCTACAAAGCTCTGTAGAGTGGCATACACTGTTGGAGACAACCGTGGTATTCTATTGATCCACATTCAGATGCTCGCCTCCATCAGTACCCAAAACACCTTGGTTTCATGAATCTGCTTCACGTCCTTAGTGGCCCAGAGCGAAGCATACTTTGTGGCCTTAGGTAAGTCCCGATCAATATTCGATAGTTCACCTGCTACCAACAAGATGGATAAGAGCAACCACGCGTAGTGGAAGGTCTTACCTACTCTTGGGCCTTTTTGCAGTTTTTCAAAAGCTATTGTAAGAAGAAATTTCAGCGTAAATCACATTCAGAAAATCATTGTCAACGCGTTTCGAACCAACCAGTGTGGTTCATCGTCAGGACAAGTTGAAGAAACAGATCCAGCTTTGCATGTTAAATACTCTGTGCAGGGCCTCCAACGGCTAATTTTACCAACAGCTAATTTTGACTTAGGTATCAAAGTCATAAAATCATTTTTATAATTTCAAGGAAGTTAGTTAATTCGGTGACCCTACCTAAAAATAAAAATATATATAAATATAAAATAATTTTAATCAGTGTTTAAGTTAATAGTTAGTTAAATTAAAAATTTTATTGTAACTTAAATGGGATTTAGTTATATGGAAGTAAATTTAAGCTAATAGATAGTAAAAAAAAATAAATAAATAAAAATAGAAACTAGAAAAATAAATAATAAAATAAAAATAAAAAATAAAAATAAAATAAAAGATAAAAAATAAAAATAAAAATAAAATAAAAATAAAAATAAAAATAAATAAATAAAAATGTCCACATGGGGTGAAGCGTCAAGCGGCAAGGGCCGTGGAAGATGAAGTCTCACCCGAACCGAAAGTCTTGGGTCATAAATCTTGGGACTACCTCTTCCCGTTGAGGGTACTTAATGGAGCATGTAAATCAGAGTCCCGCCTCCAGCTTTACAAAAATTAAAAAAAATAAATAATAAAAAAATAAAATAAAAATAAAAATACAATAAAATACATAAAATAGAATAAATAAAAATATAAAAATAGACGACAGAAAATAAATAATAAAATAATAAAATAATATAAATCAAAATAATTAAACTCTAATTAAGTAACGAAGGCGGTAAAGGTCAGAAGTTAGTTGAAAAATTAAATATAAAATAAATATAGATATAGTATATATAATATATATAGTATATTACTTAATATATACTATATAATATATAATATAGAATAAATAAATCAATCAAATCCGAAAGTAAAATACAACAAAAGCAATGAAAATAAAAATAAAATAGACAATAAAAGTGAAAATAAATATAGTAGATTAAGAATAATAGACAAAACAAAAAAATGGGAGCAGGGTACTGTCTGTAATAAATAGAATATTAGCTAAGATTTTATTTATTAATAACTGACAGGAGAAATAAATAGAAAGAGCGACATAGAATAAAAAGAAGGAGAAGGATAGGAAAAGGACTAAAAGAAAATCACAGAACAAGAGGGATAAACCCTAGAAGAAAGGAAAAGACAGGGCTCCAGGGGGAACAACGAAAACTCAAAAATGATAAAAAAGGGGGGGGGAGGAAAAGAAAGACTAGGAGGAAAGGGCAGGGATCCAACAGCTACTGATCTTCCAGCCGTCATCTCTATTGAGATTGTTAGGCCTTCTTTCAATCTCAATAGCTTCCCTGAATTTACGATGATGGAAATGAGCAACTTTGGCAATAACCTCGGCCTCCTCTATAAAAACCTGATGCTTGGTCTTTTCCGCGTGCTTTGCTAATGCTGAAGGCTTGGTTCTCCCATGTCTTAGGTCAGCTGCATGCTCGTTGATCCTCTGATGGATGAAGCGCCCTTTTCAAAAGCTCCTCACAGAGGAACTCAGCCCAGTTGAACTGAACTCCCTCCAGACATTGTTCATCGAATGCAACCACAGGCACTGGTACTTCATCGGTGTTAAACTTCCGCATTAATTTTTCGGCCAGGAGTTGGGTAGTTATGCACACCCCTTTGTCCTTGATACTCACAATTACATAGCCTCACTTCTTCTTTTCCAGCTTGTATTTAGTTTTCATGGCTTCTGTGAGAGCCAAATCGTTGATTTTTCCCACCGTCATCGCAGGGTCCTTTCCCTTATAGGGAAGTCAAGAAATTCAGTGAATTAGGGCAGTTGTGATGGGAATAGGCTCCTCTAGCCATATATATCCATCATGCACCAGACACAATAGCTGTCTGATGACAAAAATGGTGATGGGTGCACGGTGAATGTGGTGTATCCATCGTAGATGAAGTAACCCGGCCTTCTCCACACTACACAACCATTTTCGTGGCTCCAACGTGATTACTGGACCCTCCGAATTTTGTTTCATCAAGCTCTCCATCGCTAGGTGCATGAACTTCTTGCTGTCCACGAGGTCCCAATCTTTGAATTTTAGGGTAGGTACCCAGACTAGGAGCGGACCTTCAAAAGTAATTCCTTCGGGGAGGAGTGGGGTCTAGAGTGCACTCTTCGTGGCCTCCAAGTCTTTGGGCACCCTATCTTTCCTTTTCCATGAAGGTACGTATGCAGGTAACTTTGCTGCGGAAGGCATTGGTCGGACATCCTCCTCCACGACTTCTTGCTCCTTTATTTGATCAATTAGAGCCTATAATTCCTCCTCCTCTTCGTCTGATTCAATGGTGGCAGTCTTGCCTTTTTCTTCCATTATTATTTTGCCGAACCGCAGGTTTCTTGGGGACACGCGAACTGGTCCCATAGTCTGTTTATCTTTCTTCAACCTTGACGTCCATGTTGATTTTGGAACTTATGGCACAACCACCGCATCTCCAGGCTCCTCATGGACCATATGGGGTGGCACAACATCGTGACTAGTATCTTTGGCAAATATCACACCTGGCTTGCCAGTAGTCACCGTGTTTACATGGGATATGCTCTGTCACGTACTCAAATATGGTAAGATTGCTCGGTGCTCAATACTCTGCAACTGCTCAAATCTCAAACAACCAAGTGTTGTCTCGTGGCTAGTCCTTGGAGTTTTATAGCATCTTTTGAATTTGAATTCAACCATTCCCCCCAATTTGAGTCATTAATACATTCTTTGCGGCAGGTCGTCCCAAATATAGCTCTTAATTCATGTCTTAATTGCCTGCTGCCTGCTCCCTTTTACCTTAAATAGGACATCTCATCATGAATAGTGACACCAATGGTCACTTCCCAGCCTACCCATGTGGTAGCACAGCCCCCTATGCGCGGGCGCGACCCTTGTGACATGTTGATCCTATGCACAACCCCCTTATCGCGCAGCTCTCACACAGACTCTTTTATAGTCCCACGCTCTCTTTCAAATGCTTGAAGCACTGAGACTGTGCTCTGTACAACTAGTCAGGTGGTCGTACCACCTGTGCGAGACTTCAATTCACCTTCCAGTCTAGTCCATGGGTACTCCTCAATTACCCTCATGACAATCAGTGTCGTGTGTTCTACCTAATGTAGTGCGCTCCCTTGGTTACTACGGTTGGTAGGGTGCGGTCGTAGCCATGGAAACAGAGTCATAAATTCAGGGCGACATTCTTCTAACACCGTGGTACAATCACCTGTATCTTGGCTTGTCATCCTTGGTTTATCGGCGAGACATGCCTGCGTGATCTCATTTTCCAACCTCTTGATCTCAGTGTCCACTAAAATTCTTTTCTTCCTCAATTGTACCCAATCCTTTTCGAGTGTGTGAAGTCTAAGGTTCCCTCACCAGATGGTTTCATGAATCGTTATATGTTCTACCTCACGTAGAGGTGTCATTTCTTTCTTCTTCTCATCACGCACTGTCACTACTATAGGTCGAGTACGTGTGGAGTCCTTTTTGTATTTTCTTCAGTAAGTACCGTCTCCATTATGTTCTTCTCCTTTAGAATCGTCTCCATGTTCAGGGTTTTACACATGGTCTGGTAGGCCAATCGAACAGCTAGGATGCATAAGTCCCAATCATTTCATCTCGCTTGGCGAACCTTGTTCAGTACTTTTCACACCCTATCGAAGGCTTTGTCATGGAGAACTGGTAGTGTGCGTTGCCTTTCCTACTGCTGCGCTTCATTCTGATTCGTTATTCTGGGGCTGGTGTGTGCTTGTGCGAGTTTTACAGCATATGTTTGTACCCATCGAGAAAGGTGGGTGCACAAGTTGTTCCACCCCTATTAACTGACTTGCTTTTGAATCTGGTGTTTTCCAAACTATAGGTGCATCATCCTTCTACAATAATGCCAGTCCTCAAAATTTCCTTGATGGGTACCCCACCATCATGCGGGTGTTGCGCACAGTGCCCACTTTACTACATCGAACCAATGTTGTTTTGGTACTGCACTTTTGAATTTTCTTAGAAAGTCATCGAGTGTTGATAATCCATCATATGTCGGCAGCTCCCTTACCTCTATTTTTACACAATGAAATGACCTAATCATCATGTTGCAGTTCAATGTTGTTACTTTGTGCAGCAGATGCTACCATCGCTCTATCTCTTTGTCTGAATCCAAAGTACAAGAGCTTTCATGCTCCCACGAAGTCCTTCGATCTGTAGTTGGATTCACCCAATCCTCTCCTTGTGCAATTATCTTGTAGATACAGTCGATATCATCATCACTATTTTCATTGTGCACCAGTTTAGTGTATCGGCTACTTTGGTTGGATCCAGTGGTGCTACTACACATAGTGACTCTTTATCAAAGGTCAATTTACACTTCTTTAGATTTATGACACCGTTCATATCAGTAGCCCAGTCTATTCCTAGTAGTGCGGGATAGGGATTGCTATCATCGACAATATTTATCACTTCAAAATCCACCTGCGTGCTCACACCTTCAATATCGACTGTAACCCCTTGCAATCTTCCCATGCACAAAATCTTCTGTTGGTTCGCCATTCGTAACTGAATAGGGGACCATTGTAATGCGGGTCTACCCATGCATTCCCATATTTTCTTTGGTAGTACATTCGCGTCCGAACCCAAATCCAGGATTACTTGATCAATTTTGTACTTGACTATTTGCACAGTCAACTTCATCTCCCTTCCTCTGCACAATGCATGCTTTCCTAGTTTTTGGACCATGCACGGTTCTCTTGACCCCATGCACCTAGTGATAAGTTCTTGTAGCCCTTTGACTGCTTTGCTATCATGCAGTAGTTTCATGCATGTCTCTAGAAAGATAGTGAGCATTGAAGGATCCATCCCTAGTTCTAGTTGATCCTTACTACCTGAAGTGGAGGCCTCCGTGAAGCTCTTCTTAGCTTCCATGAATGTCTCCTTCACACTTTTTAAGTCAAACTCGGGTTCTTTTGTAGGAGCCTTGCGAACCCATGCGTTGTCATCTGGCTACTTCCCTTTATCATCTCCCATTGTCATACCACTCCTGTAGTGTCCTGTCTAGGGTGCTAGACTAGGCTATATTTATTATCGACCAGGATGCCTAAACTTAGAGGCATGCGTCTAAAGTATATAGACATAAAGTATTATTAGCTAAGTGGTTATGATGGTAGGTCACAAGACTTCTTTACGGAAGATTGAGGTATGTTACCTATCACCCAAACACTTAGGTCACTCAGTTAATCTACCTAATTACAACACTGTCATTCAATTCATTTACCAGATTAAAACACTGTGTATCACTGCAAACCAAGATTTCAATCTCCTTACAGAGACACTATGCATAAAACCCCTGTTCAGCAAATACTCAGTATTCACTAATATTCATGCAAGATAAAAACATACAGAAATCGTAAGCATACTTTGAAATGATAACAGAGTTCATGACATTGCTTTTAAAAAAACAACAAAGGATCGAATCCCTTACAGGATACGATTCATGATCTCAGTGATGAACTATTCAAGCACTATCATAAACCATACGCATTCGATTGAAATCAACAACCAATTCTAATTACTCTGCATATCATTTAATACTCTAAGTTGCGAATGAAAAGGAAATGACAGTATACCAAGTTAACGCAGGGCCCGTCCACGTTCTAGAGGTATACTGGACTGTGATCAACCAATTATCAAATCAACGCAACAAGGAAAAGATCGTGACTGCAACTATGTCCTTGATATTAAGTTCAAACTTTGTTTTCAAACGAAACAACGATAACCCACTACTGACTACTCAGAACTTGTCTTTACATATGTTTTTACAACCCTTACATTTCGAAAACAAATGTACATTCATGATGT
The DNA here is from genome assembly GCA_000404065.3 of Pinus taeda. Lineage (NCBI taxonomy): Eukaryota > Viridiplantae > Streptophyta > Pinopsida > Pinales > Pinaceae > Pinus > Pinus taeda. Next base: position 8,405 of record APFE030301500.1, read on the forward strand.
GGCTGTTGTCGCTTTTATCATGTCGTGATTTTTAAAATGTTTCTATCCTAAACTGATTTCAAAAAGGAACAAAACTAAATCAATTTAGAATGCTTTGTTGTTGCTACCTTTGTCGCCAACATGCTATACTTTGACCTTCGTTGACCGCGCATGTAGGAGGGTCGATTCTACTGTAGGATAGGTATTTGTCCATGCTTGGACATTCTACTTTTCATCCCTGCCCTTCGCTCTAGCCTAGCTGTCATGCCACATGTCAAACAATGAACCAATTACAGGATGTTGGAACTTCCTGTAGCCATTTTTACCAAAAATTCCTAATTCGTTAACATAAAACTCCTAAATCAATTTTAATGCATTTTAATAACTATAGGACTATTAACTAATCAATTTTCAAGGGATCTGAGATATATATGATGGAAAGAAGTAGAAAAATGATATGTTTTAGGAGGAAAAAGGAGGTCATGGGATGGTACCAACATCTCTCCCCGACTTAATGAATTAGCATGTCCTCATGCTAACCCCGAAGTGCTTCCCTTGAACTCTGTCCCTACATGTACCTCTACTGCCTTTAGCAATGTGTCCACATTCTTTTTCACCTGGGCATCTTTCTGACCATGGAGCTCCTGCTTTAATCTTTTCTATTTTTCTTTGAGGGTCTTCTTCTGATTGTACCACTTAGTGGCCCAGTTACAAATATCTGTTTGCTCAGCCTCTAGTTCATTGATTCGCTCCCTTAACTTTTCATTCTTCTTTTGAGTCTCTTTACTCTGCGCTCAGAGCATTTCATTTTCTTTCTTGATAAATTTTTCTATCATATTAGCCTCCATGAGTTCTTCCTTTAATTTCTCAATTTGTTTCTCCAGTTTCTTCTATTTCTTAATGGGAGGTGGTGAACCTTTTTCTTGCTTGTTATTGCTTTCAACTTCTATATCAGCTCCTGGTCCTAGTGGTGAGTGGTCACTACTCTCAATATCCATTGGTATAGGTGCATTGGATTCAAGTTGGTCTTCTTGTAACTGGGCTTTTGTTGCTATCCTTGTTCTTATTGAATAAGTGGTGAAAAATTTATCTTGCTCTACCTTCTTAGCATCTTCTTTTCTCATTTGCCTAGTCCTTATGCTGCTCACAGGTGAACGCACCTTGCTTGCTTTGGATACTGGGATCTCTTCATCGATATCCTTCATGAATCCTGAGTTCTCCTGCAATTCTTCTTTGTCTTCTTCATCTTTAATTTGGTTAGCAACTAAGAACTCCTTCCACATTTTCCCTCTTCTCTGCAATTCATGCTCAATAAGAATTTTAATTAAGCCAAAGTGATATAGGCTCTTGTCTTCATTTCCCTTCTGCTTTTGGATGGTCTTCGACATATTAGTTAGGCTTTGTAATAGAAAATATGGTAGACTAATAACACACTGCCTTTTCAGGTGTAGCAGTAATTTAATATGGTATAGATAGACAATACTGTAACGGCCTTCACAGGTTACGAATTTTTGGAGGATATACACCATCTCATCCCAGGGATGCATCAACCAACTCCTTAGGACGCCTTTCTTCCAGTTAACTGATGAGACTCTGGATCTAGACATAAATTGAGTCCATGACTTCTCTTCAAATTGCTTTGTCTTAAAGTAATTCTCCCCTTCTGGGCTGATCCCTATTGATGGGCTATGGTGTCTTCTGAAACCCTGAATGAGAAGTTACCTATCAGGGCTTTCTCTCCATTGAATGTGAAAGCGAATTGTTTGGTAACCTCTTCATTACTTCCATGAAATTTCTCTAAAAAGGGCAACCACTGTATCTCTCTGAGAATTGAAATGCAATCTTCATGATATTGAGAACTGTCGAACATGCTCGGCTCGACCCTATTGGTCATTTTGGTAGAGGGTCATGCTCTAACTCTTCTCTTTTTATGTTTTGCAATTTCAACAAAGAAATTTCAATTTGTTACCTGGTGGTGTCGCTCCCTTAATATCCAGTATGATGCTTGGTTGACTGTCTTGTGACTTTGGTGGGAGTCGAAACCGAATGGTTATATTTCCCTCTTGTGGTGCTCACTGCTTTCAATCCTTACTGTGGAAGTCACGGGAGTTAAATTCCAACGTGAAATAACTAAGAATGATGGTGAAATAACCAACTACACTTACTTCATAGCGTATTCATCTTTGGAAATAGGGAATGGCTGTACCGCTTGTATAGATGCCATCATAGGAGCGCTGGAAGCATATATGCAATACCGGGGTATGATTTCAGGGAGTCCTGTGAATCATTTAGCTCCGTTAGGTGGTGGAATCATAATTCGGTCGTATGGAATACAATGAATAGGCCCGCTTTAACACCTGTTTCTTTACCTTTATTTTTAAAAACTCAATCCGCCACGTGTCCTGTTTCTATTGGTACTCGGCCAAATGGAAGATGTTGGTATGGATGTAGGATTCGTTTGGCATAACAGGGTTGATATGAAAAGGGTAATGGATTTAGAGGTATGAAATAGGTTGAAGTATAAAAGATGATAAGAATCAATGAGATAAGGGATGATGGAAAATGTATTGTCCTTGAAATCGATCATAACAGTGACAGTCATTAAATTTAACATTAAAAATTAATCTAAGAAATTAAATGTTAAGAACAAGGAACATATTACACTTTTGTTGGTTGTTGTTGCATTGGCATGCTGAGTAGGACTAGTCTCTTTTGACTATTCTTTGCTGTTCATAACAGGTCCCCTGAGATAGATTTGAATGCAACAGGTCCCTCTGAAATCATGAAGATGTTCATGCAGCTCCTTATATGTATACAAGTTCTTTGAGCTTGGGTATTTGATGGAGTCTTGGTGCCCAGCAACCTGTGAATCCTTGTATAAACTTGATGAAGCTTTATTGAAGTAACCCTGTAGTAACAGTCTCTTAACAGGTCCCTTTTATGTGTCTTAAACAGGTCCCATTACTGCTGGTGTTGGTAGCATGGTCTTCTGGACAGAACAGGTCCCCCTGCATAATGTTTATAACCAGGTCCCTCTGAGATAAAACAATAACAAAACAACTTCTTTATTGAAATCTGGAATGCTGGAACAAACTGCTTTGGAAATTTACAGTGAGGAGATGAGATAAGAAATCTTTAAGAATTTACAATGGAGAGATAAAAGAACAAAATGCTGATGCTTCTCTCCCCCACGAAAGTTTTGATTTGTCCTCAAGTCATTATTCAGTTGATAAATCAAACAGTGAACAAAAGAAAGAGAATTCTTACCCGCCAACGAATTGGTTTTCAAGTAAGAATTTGGGGTTAGAGTGTGCCAGAGG
>APFE030301500.1:17336-39693 GCA_000404065.3 Pinus taeda
GTACTGATCCATCTCCTTCCTCAGCCATTCTAATAGGTTTCTCTGTGTCAGTGTCACTTGTTTTAAAGAGGAGATTAAAGAAAGATTGTTCGGTCACTGTGCTACTTTCTCCTTGTGTGGAAGACCTAGGAAAGTACTTCTTCTACAATTTATGTGTTAATAAAGTTTGCCTTTCGATGAGAGTAAGTCTCTGTCCTGACTTTTGTTTATCCTCTAATGCTTGTATGATGACTTCCTCAGCTGGTGTTGAATTCCCTAAAGAGTCTTCTCCTAATTATGATGGGTTAGTTTTTGAATGTTGGGGGCTTTTTATGAATCTACCCTAACTGTCTCTAAATCTAGGCATTAATGAACATGATTTCTAACTGTGTTTTTGCTTATTTTTGTTTATTGAATTTTTTTTTTTTAATCCTTTAAGTACGCCTCCCCGGCAACGGCGCCAAAATGTAGTGTCCTGTCTAGGGTGCTAGACTAGGCTATATTTATTATCGACCAGAATGCGTAAACTTAGAGGCATGCGTCTAAAGTATATAGACATAAAGGATTATTAGCTAAGTGGTTATGATGGTAGGTCACAGGACTTCTTTACGGAAGATTGAGGTATGTTACCTATCACCCAAACACTTAGGTAACTCAGTTAATCTACCTAATTACAACACTGTCATTCAATTCATTTACCAAATTAAAACACTGTGTATCACTGCAAACCAAGATTTCAATCTCCTTACAGAGACACTATGCATAAAACCCCTGTTCAGCAAATACTCAGCATTCACTAATATTCATGCAAGATAAAAACATACAGAAATCGTAAGAATACTTTGAAATGATAACAGAGTTCATGACATTGCTTTTAAAAAAACAACAAAGGATCGAATCCCTTACAGGATACGATTCACGATCTCAGTGATGAACTATTCAAGCACTATCATAAACCATACGCATTCGATTGAAATCAACAACCAATTCTAATTACTGTGCATATCATTTAATACCCTAAGTTGCTAATGAAAAGGAAATGACAGTATACCAAGTTAACGCAGGGCCCGTCCGTGTTCCAGAGGTATACTGGATTATGATCAACCGATTATCAAATCAACGCAACAAGGAAAAGATCGTGACTGCAACTATGTCCTTGATATTAAGTTCAAACTCTGTTTTCAAACGAAACAACGATAACCCACTACTGACTACTCAGAACTTGTCTTTACATATGTTTTTACAACCCTTACATTTCAAAAACGAATGTACATTCATGATGTGGCTGTTGTCACTTTTATCATGTCGTGATTTTTAAAATGTTTCTATCCTAAACTGATTTCAAAAAGGAACAAAACTAAATCAATTTAGAATGCTTTGCTGTTGCTGCCTTTGTCGCCAACATGCTATACTTTGACCTTCGTTGACAGAGCATGTAGGAGGGTCGATTCTGCTGTAGGATAGGTATTCGTCCATGCTTGGACATTCTACTTTTCATCCCTGCCCTTCGCTCTAGCCTAGCTGTCATGCCACATGTCAAAAAATGAACCAATTACAGGATGTTGGAACTTCCTGTAGCCATTTTTACCAAAAATTCCTTTTTCGTTAACATAAAACTCCTAAATCAATTTTAATGCATTTTAATAACTATAGGACTATTAACTAATCAATTTTCAAGGGATCTGAGAGATATATGATGGAAAGAAGTAGGAAAATGATATGTTTTAGGAGGAAAAAGGAGGTCATGGGATGGTACCAACAACTCCTGAGCATCATGTTTACATTTTGGTCTTCTTCGCGTCATTCAGACCTCATCATTTGTAGATTCTAAGTCGGAGGGGGCTGGAATACCCCTTTTTTGTGCATCCTTGTGATCAACAAAGGACAATCTTCTGTCTCATGATCAAACTGAGCACAATACAAACATGATATCCTTATCGGGTTGGTACAATCATGGGCATAATTCCCTGGCCCTCTACAATTGTAACAAATTAGTTGTCCGCGACCCCTTCCTTGTCCCATTCCACCTCATCCTTGACCGCGCCCTTGAAATCCAGTGTGCACCATCTCCGCATTTGGGTCGAGGGCTCACATTTCAGTCTACACCCTATAGGCAGGGGTCTGATCCATCATTAGTTTGTAATTGCGGCAAGTGCATTCATCGTGGCCTACTAACCTACAGAAATTACAAAACAATTGCTGGGATGTCTGCGTATACTTCTGTAACAAATGACAATTATCTGTAGTGTGTTTCCCTCCTATATGACAGATCGTGCACCATAAAGTAGGTGTCATACTTTGCTATGCTTGTTCCTCTGGTCTCAATGGCATCGTCCCTCTTCCTGCCAAGTAGTTTGCGAACACTGGACAGTGATATTTGTCCTAGCCCTGGCCTTCGCATTTTATGCACCATACTTCCTCGCGCACCTCCGACCATGGTGCCCTATCCTATTTCAAACTCTACATTTCCAGACATAGATTTTGTAGCTACATGTGGATTTGTTGGACTCCCAATCCAGGGTCCTATATAGGGGTCTCATGTAATCTCATTTCCATTTCCAATGCTTCGGCCTGGGTGGAAAGTTTCTACTGTGACAATGATGTCCTTAAGTCTGGCATAAGGGAGGCTACAAACCATGCGCAATGTTGTGCATCTGTTAATGTCATATTGGCTTCAAATCATACTCTTTAGCCTTTGGTCTAGATCCCAGGGGATCTCACCCAAGAGCATCATGATCTCCTTAAACCTCATGTTTGATTGTGTCTCTGATTTTGGCCTGCTAAATTCCCTGTTCAGCGTAGTCTGGATCTTTACAATTCCTATGTTTGGGTGGTCATTAGAATGCTTGATATACCATGTTAATGCACACCATCATGGATGACCAAACTTGGCATCAGCTCACCATATTCACCATAAAAAGAATGTGAAAGAGTTGGTCGCATCACAACAGAGTCAAGCCATGTTGTCTCACATGAGTACATGTGCATTGTAATGTAACGTCATGTCAAGTGTAAGTCAAGTTTCAATAGTCGGATGTAACAGTCATAGAGTAGGTGAAGAGTCATGAGGGTAGTTGAACTATCACAAAGGGGAATGTTAAGGGTCACACCACCCTTTGCTATAATTAGTCCCTCATAACTCATTGTATAGGCTTTTGGTTAGCCAAGCTTCTGAGAAGACTATCTTGAAGAAAGTTTGGACAACGTTGCAACGTGCCTTGGCTTCTCCACTTCACGGAGCCAGTTAATCTCTTTGGAGGAGCAGGTGGATGTGGCTATAACATTTCACTGTTGGGGCTAGCAGGTTTACATGGATGTATTGTATGATTGGGACATACAGATCTCTATATAATAAGAGCCAACACATTTTCATGCATACCTTGTTATTGTAGTTGGATTGTTCTGGTTTCTTAGAAATGTATATTTTTTAACTTACATAGTTGTGTATGAGATGCTTCATATGTGATTACATGAATCTTATTGCAGATGTGTTGTTGATTTAACCATCACTTTGGATCGCCGAGTGATCTACTTTCTAGCTTGTGATGCATCTTCGCTCACGTATTCCCTTCTCAGCTGAGTACTGCTACAGGTTTCCAAAGGGCACACTTATCTCCCCCCCACATGTGTTACAACCTCTCATTCACCTTCCTTGACTCACTACAATGGTCACACCCTTGCTACTGATAGAGTTATCTTACTTTCCTCTGTGTGACATCGTGGTCAAGGCATTACCTTACGACCCACTCCTAGGACTCCTACACCAAATGGTCTGAGGTCTAATTAGGACTTCTTATCGAGGAGACCCCATTGACATGTTGGCAGGTCAAGTACAGTCAATAGCTAGCTACATGGATCTGATTAACGAGCTTCTAGATACAGATCCATCCTCATTCAAGGAATTTGTAGAGAAACCAGTATGGGTTGATGGTATGGTAGAGGAATATGATTGCATTGGCAGAAATAATGTTTGGGAAGTGGTACCAAGACCAGTAGATAAATCGTTGGTTGGTTTAAGATGGCTTTACAAGTGGTTGGAATTTACTATGAGGAGACCTTTTCTCCAATAGCAAGGTACTCATCCATCAGGTCAATTCTAGCACTTCCAGTGCATATGGCATGGAATATCAACTATATGGACGTGAAGGAAACATTACTGAATGGAGTTATTGAAGAGGAGGTGTATATTTAGCATTGAGAGGGGTTTAAGGCCCTTAATAGAGAGTCTCATGTGTGGAGATTCAAGGGAGAGTTGTATGGACTCAAGTAAGCACCCCATGATTGGTTTACAAAGATCGATAACTATTTCACCAGGTTTGGCTTCACCAAATGTGAAGTATATGCAAACCTTTATCACATTGTTGTAGAAGGTAAATTATTCATTATTTTTTTATATCTTAATGACTTGATCCTTACTAGTGATGAGCAGTTTATCAGATCTTGCAAGGAGGAACTTACAAGACAGTTTGAGATGAAGGACATGGGCCGCATGCACTACTTCCTTGGTTTGGAATTATGCCAAGGAGATGGGGAACTATTTGTCTCTCAGGGAAATTATGCCAATGAGATACTTCAGAGGTTCCACATGGACATGTGTAAACCCATGGACTCCTCTAGTAGAAAACTAGAGGAAAGAGGATGATACTTCAGGTGAAGTAGTGGAGGCTACCATTTATAGGAATATTGTGGGTTCACTTATGTATTTTGTGAACACATGACTAAACATGTTTTATACAATGAAATAGCTTAGTTCAGAAATGGTTAAGTCAACCAAACTATATTGGAAGGCAACAAAGCATGTGTTGAGATACCTTAGAGGCACTACTTAGTTTGGTATTTGGTACAAATAGACAAAGTGATTGAAGCTACAAGGCTTCACAGATGCAGATTGGGCAGGGAGTCCATCAGATAGGAACAAAAATTTAGGAGGAATTTTTAGTTTTGGGTCCACAATAGTTTATTGGTACAATAGGAAGTAGAGATCTATTGCACACAACTCAACATAAGTAGAGTACATGGTTGCAAGTCAAGCAACATGTGAGGCTATTTGGATGAGGAAAATTCTTGTTGGGTTAATTGGTAAGAAGATAGATCCTACTCTGATTTACTGTGAAAATCAGAATTGTATTAAACTCTTTGAGGATCCTGTATTTCATGATCGATCCAAGCATATCAATATCTGGTATCACCGTCTACGAGATTGTGTTAAGAGGCAGATTATGTTGTTGCAACACATTCTGATAGAGCAACAAGATGTAGATATTTTGAAAAAGGATTTCTCAAGAGCAAAATTTGAGTTCCATAGAAGTAGGATTGGGGTATCTGATACTCCATTTCTTTTTGAGAGGGTGTGTTCAAAATGTAGCAATAAAATATAGTTTGGACTTTGCCTTGGTCAAACTAGACTAAAATTGGAATTTATACTTCAACATAATACTTGGAGGTAGTTAATTGAGGTGACATGGCTCTTGTCACTCAGTTAACTTAGTAAATTCGAGTTGGAGACACTTGAGTTCAGTTCTACATGATTTATTTCTAATTATAGAATCTTATTTCAGTTAATTTGGGTTAGTGTTAGTTTAACTATTTATAACTGTCAGAAGAACTAGTGGGGGTCAAGATGTGGACGACTAACTTCAACCACACTGAGTGATCAATAAGTTATCTGATCAATCAACCCAACATAATTATTACATGCAGAGAATTATTGTTACCCAAATAAGATGGAGATTCCAAGGAAATGCGATGTTAGTTGTAGCATATTTCCATGTGTACAGGTGGTGTGTGCAGCCAGAGATGGACCTAAGGCTATTTCACAATTCCTTGGTGTGAAATTCCTGAAAAATAAGGGAATTTCTAAAGGGAATGATGCAAGGAAATAGGAGCTTGGGGAGGCTTGAAATTAGATAATTGTTGGGCCAAGATCAGTAATCAGGCATAGGGATAAATTATAGACTTACAGGGTCTTCTCAGGCTTGAGCAAGCATTTTATTTCTTCTCTATTCTCCGATTAATGAAATACAAATAGTAAGGGGTTTGAGCAGTTTCTTTCACTTAGATCAATCTCTCTGTATGTGTGATGTTTCCTTTTACATGTCAATGATTCTTGTTTTAGATGGTGAATTAACTTTCGTGGATTAGTAGAGTGGCTTCAAGTCTTGTGATTTACTAAATTTCATGAGCAGTATTGAATCTACACGTTAATTTCTACAAAAACGAGGGAATAAACAAACATCAATAATAATGTTAACGTTATGTTTTACTCATTCCTGACCAAATTGTGTATACAATGCATTTACATGGTACCACGTATTAGGTTATATACATATAAGGTTATGAAAAATTCATGATGTTTTTTCACTTCACTCAATCATTGGCATTACTGACCTCTCTACCTCCGATAGTGTGTTAGAAAATGAAGAGTATATGTGTGCCATTTTGATAAGGAGGTTGCTAGAGAGCATACTACCAGTGATAATAATTATTGTTGGACAATGCTCGCCATGGTTGATCAAAGGGCCTTGCATTTGCATTGGCTTGTGTTGTTTTATAAATTGATTTTGATGCCATGTAGACTGAAAGTTGTGACCTCGATTTAAAAAATTTTGAGGTTGACAACCATCCCTAATTAATTTCATAAAGTAAAAACAATTGCAAGGCCAAACTTGTAGTCTTCTCAATTTTTACAATTTGGTGGTGTATAACTACATGGGTGATATTAACCACTCAAATAGTTTTGGTTAAGACTGAATGAGGAGCTCGGTTCCCAAACTAGTTTTCCTTATATCTATATATATATATATATATATATATATATATATATATAGATATATCCACTCTCCATGACATCATAAACTCTGTAGTGCGAAAACACATAGGTGACCATAATCGTTTAGTTAGTGAGCTTGAGAGTATGATAGAGGAGTGGTCCCAATCAACACTTTAATATAACTCAGTGATGTTTTGGTTATCTATAACCTTAATATGTGCATCATTCACAAGAATAAATTCATAAATAAGTAAATAGCTTGCACAATACCATTATACAACCACAAATTATAGGTCCAAGTTCTTTCACCTCCATAAACTATAATGTACAAAAAAAATGTAAAGATACATCTTGAAATTTCATAATTTCAATGTAAAATTATATATTCTAGGACAACAAAATGTACAACACATTTATGGCATTTGTGAAACATGTAATACAAGTTGTAAACCTCTAAATTGTTCAGTAGAACTATAGGGACAAATAATTTAAATAACCATAAATGTGTGAAATAGATAGCCATTATGAATTATGCATAAAAAATGCATTTAATCATAAATCATACAAAATTAGAGATATAGCTAGTTATCACGAAAGAGCATCACTTAGTGGTCATAAATCAAAGAGAATGGAACATATTACTTATCAAAATGGTTTTACAGGAAAGTGATGAGGGACTTCCATTCTCCTCCCAAGAGCAGGGTAATTTTCATTATAAATTTTCTTGCAACTAACTAGCCCCAAACTGAATCCAAGGTTTGAGGAATCACAGGTGATTCAATAAAAATTTTACAAACACCTAATAATTAGCATTTAAGAAGACACCTAATGTAAATTCATTCCTTCCTAGGAACACTTTTTTAAATCAAGGGAAAGTAAGCATAAGTTTTAAGGTAGGATGGGTGCTCTAGTCTATAAGTCGGTTCTAGGGAAAACACAATAGATTATAAAATAGAAGAATAGGTTATAATTGGTATTATGGCTAGGGTGAAGTAAACGGTATAAGTGTTGTCCCTATTCAAGCACTAGGTGATAACCGAAACTATTTTTTCCATGTTAATCGTGCTGGACCCGCCAAAATTCAAGGGATCCCCATGATATGAAGTCCCAACTAGACATCACAACATTTGGAGTAGGATTCCCAGTAGTGAGTGATGTATTCTATGCCTTGACCATGAAAACATGTAGAGGGATGTATGAAAATTTTTGGTAAGAGCAAGTGTGTGACCCTGCGAAGAGTTATGTGTGATGCATGAAGGTTTGAACAGATGAAGAGAAAAGGAAGTGTGCACCTTGGAAGCCTGTAATAGTACGTAGGTTGAAATGAACAGACGATCGAAATGACATCACAAACTAAGATGTGAAATAGTCCACAAGTTAAAGTGATAAGTTAATCCAACAACACATATTCAACAAGATTCAAACAAATGAAAAAAAATAGTTCATAAGCATATCAATAAGTTAAATAACATACATTGCCAATACAACAAGAATAATCCTACTACATTAACAACATATTCATGAAAGTGTGCTAGCTCTGATTTTATTATTATAAGTGAAAGTTCCATTCATACATACAACATTGTCGACCGCTAGCCGCAATAGTGGAAAATTACAGTCAATAACACCTGCTCCTCCAAACAAGTATATGTGCTCTACATTATGGAGAAGTCAATTCTCTTCCCAATACTCCAAAGCTCTAGGGAAAATTTTAAGAATGGAAATTTATTTTAAAGTTTAGAAACCTTGGCGAAACTCACTAGTACATAATATGCAATTTGTAAAATGTTTGGCAATGTTTTTGTAAAATTTTTCAAATTTATAATAATTTTATATAGTCTCTATATAAAAATTTTATGATTTTTAAGGTAAAAGAATTTTATACTATAAAATTTGGGCGAATAATTTTTAGAAAAAATGGAAATTAATGAATATTTTTTTTGGAAAAAGCATATAAAATTAGCCCACTTGTGAATATTAGCCCCTAAAATTTTCCCTGCCAAGCTCTTTCTAACTCTAACCCTAGCCAAAAGACTAGCTCGTAAAAGCTTGTTACATGATTTATGAGGTTCTATTTATAAGAAGAGGCGGTGACTCTTCAACTCCCCTTTGTGACCTTTGGACTACCCTCATGACTCTTCAACTTCTTTACAAAATGACACGTTACATTCCACGAAGACTCTTCATATTCCAGTATTGACACTGGAATTTTACTTACAACATAATTAAAAATAATGTTACATCTTACAATCATACCCATATAGGAAAAATAGGGTGGAGACAACTTGATAACCTAAGAAGACAGGACACTATGATGCTTGCGTTTGGGAACACTCTAGCTTGACAACTCCCACTTGATGCTTCTCGGTCATGTATCGATGCCAAGATTGGTATTGTGTGATGACATCCCCAATCTGCATGATGGTGTCAAGATGGAACCAAACTCTAGCCTCCATAGCATATAGGTAGAATGATTTGGAACTATTCTTAACTTATTTCTCGAATAGGAGCAACATGGTTCTGATCTAGATGGGACCACTGATGTAGTTTTGCATGTTCTATCTATTAAACTCTAAATCCTCCTTGGGGAAACCTATCTTAGTTTCTCCAAGTACACTTCAATCTCCTTCCTGAATTTGTATTTTCACTTAGCTTCGATGAGTGAACTGAATGATGGTATCTTATATGTTCTCACCATGAAATATTAACTATTGGATGACTGTACATATGAAGCCTAAATGTCTACCATGAACAAGGCGAGTTGCTTGTTGTTCTGAATCGACATTCAAAATCTTTCTTTCTCCATCTCTACCTATGACTTCATCTTCTTTCTCAAAATAAGTAGTGCCCCTTCGTATCGTGTTGTCCATTCTTCCATGGAGGTTATGGAAATTTTCACATTCCTAAGAGTCTTGACAAATTCCTTGCTCTACTACTACAAGATATGAAAGAAGACAATTGCCTTATGTACAATTATGAGCTCCTTGTAGAGGTCTTGCATGGTCTCTCAATTTTTTGATACCTCAGCAAGTATCATGCTCTCATTTCACCCAAGTAGACCTATGCAGATACTCCATTATGTAATGTTGCATAGAGATTTTCTATCTCCTTCCAAGAAGCCTATAAGTTTTGTGCCAATTTCTTATTCTTGGCCATCAAATACTGAGTCTTTGATCTTAGTGCACCTCCAAAGGCCAATTTGGCTCCGACAATGGCATTTGGATTCCTGCTAGTGTCTTCCACTATCACCCTTTCTCTAATGAATGCAAGTGATGCGTGACCATATGGAAAATTCTCTCTCTTTGCTTGCAAAATCCTCTTATGAAGGTCATTATATGAAAAATTGTACACATATATTAGTAGATCATCGTCAAGGGGAAGTACATCCCCTTCCTTTCTTAGGTTTAACTCTGTGGATGGAGGTGGTGGAGGTTAAATGATGACTCGTGGGGCATTGAGAATCAGAGCAATATCTTCATCCTAGAGTTTTGGTCCCAACTCCATCTCTACAACATCAATCAAATCTTTGATCGACTTAGCAAGCTCCTGTCCAACATCTATTTTATCTTTCCCTCTATTGTTGGCTGGTTTTGTTCTCGAATTGCCATTGTTTTTTCTACAATTATGCTTTGCCTTTCTTCTTCTTCCTCCTTCTTCTTATATTCCTGCTCTTTCCTCCTTAGCTCCTATTCTTCCTTAAGTTCTTATTCTACTTGCTTCAATCCCAGTTCTACTTCTTGCAAGCTCTCCTTTTATATCTTCCTTCATTGTGTAATATAGCTCCTATGCTTCATTTTCCAAAGTTACTTGCATAATTATTGAATCCACTTTCACTCTACAACTTTGTTCTCCCTCTATTCCATCAACACCCTTTCTCTTTCCATGAACGTGCACTATATTTCTTCCTTCTGCTATTGTTGTTGGTTTTGCTACCATGTTAGTGTTGACTCATTTTATATAAAGAGTTGAGTGTCTACTTATATTGGAAATTTACTTGGCGCTTGCTTAACTTCTTCCCCAGTAATGCTTTTAGTGGTCTCTCTTGAAGAGGATCTCTTTGGTACCATGGTAACAATAACTGTTGGAGAGAAGTGCTTCACAAGTGTGTTAACTGTGGGAAAAAAAGGACAATTGTGGAAAGAAAACATTAGCTTTAGCAAACCTACCTTCAAAGCATGACTAGACAACAAACTAAGCATATGATGGGAAGGACTATGTAATTTTAATTAGTAAGAGGTACTTGATTCCTTTGGGAATGGTGCATAATGTAGTCCCAACAACCAGGTATGAAGCTTGTGACTTGAGACTACACAATCCGCAGTCCAAGCCTGGGAAGAGGCTGGGAAAGACTATGCATTACACAGTCTCAGTGGCCAAGGAGAGAGGCTAACCCCTATAACTACATAGTGCGCAGTTGGAGCCAGCTGCTACTATGCACTACGTAGTTCCAAAGACCAAGCTTGTGGCTTCAGCCTTAACATTTCATAGTGACCATCTGGGAAAGGCAAATCCAGCCAAGGGAAGAACAAATCTTCCCAGTGGAAGTGTGAAAAACAAGAAGAAGTGAATGATGATGTGAGCTTGAGTGAAGAAATAAGTAATTTTTAATGAATCATTATGGATTAAATGTAGAAACTAATTAAACAGAAGGAAAATCAAGTATGTGAGGAGAGTCGCCGCAATGGAGACCATTAGTGCAAAATAGGAAAACTGATGTGACACTTGTGAAAGGCATGAGATAACTTAAAAAACACTTGTACAAGCTAAAAGAAGTTTAAACACCATCAATCATGAATATAAACAAGCAAAGAAACACTCACACAACTGAAATTACCAAAAAAAACAAAACAGGTGGAAAGAGGCGATAAAAGCAAAACTCACTCAGAAAATTGATGATTAGCCCATCGAAGGTTCCTTGATATCTTTGAGAATTCTAGGGACCAAATACCAAATGCTCAAATGACCTCTATAGGTTCTATTAACTAGATTTGAGAAAATGATGTTTTATGATGTGCATGCCTCATATCAACGACAAAAGTAACATTTGGCAAAAACTTATAAAAATAGCAATGTGCCACCTTAGGGAAAGTAATAATAGATGCCTACTTCCTAGGGAGGGTCTTTTCCCTTTAGTTTTTTTTATCTTTTTTGGGAATTAGGAAACTTTTTGTCTCAATGTGTATTGTGTAGTTTCTAAACTTAGTGAGGGTTGCGCAATTTCTGGGCTGCCTCCCATGATTGCACACTTTCTAAGCTCAAGGTTGACTGCTAGTCTAAGCTACACAATTATAATCATAAAGGTTGACTAACTTCCATAACTACACATTTTTTAAGCTCAAGGATGATTTCCATTCTGAACTATGCAATTCCAATCATCAAGTCTGACTACCTTTAGGGATTGCACAGTTTTTGGAGGAAAGCCCAAAACTTTCATGTGACCAAGTTGGGAGATCAAATTGTTACTTAAAAGAATCAGATAAGTGAGCAAACATAAGTGAAAATAAAATGATAAGTCTCATTAGATGCATGAATACGTGGATCAGTGCAAGATGAGTTGCTATATATAAGAAGGGAGGCTCCAAAATCGAAGCATAGGAAATATTTTGGAGGGTGGTTGTAGTCGCTATAACATTGGAAACACACTAGTAGAAATCCATATCTCTGTATGCACATTGTCTTATGAAAAATAGGTCTAACTCTTTCAGAAGTATTTCTCAACTCTTCAATTATCATAGCTTCTTCACTTAGCTTGAGTTAAAGATGTAGTCCTTACCATTCTCTTCATCGATAAAAAAAATACCAAGCCAAGTGAAACTAAGTTACTTTTATTAGGGATGAGGAGTATATAGATGGACAAGTAAAATAGATTTTGAGAGTTTTAGTTTCATCTTTGGTGTTTCTCCACTACCAACAAGCCTAGACAATACCCTAACAAAACTTTAGGAACACATGCATTGCTCTCCTGCTAACTATTACATAACATTTTGTCACTGTCCTTGTACTTCCCGTTCCTTGATCCTAGAGGACCTCTATAGTGAAATATATATTCTTTCCCATAATGAAGAGAATGCCTTTACACCCCTATTCATGAGTAGAATATTCCACTCTTGCATCATTTCCCAAGAATCTTCATTCAATCCTAGTTTTCAAAACCGACACTAGTGATCCGTTCCTTCCTCGCATCGATTTACAGAGTTTGAAACCAGACCTAGTGCCGTATATTGCAAGTGAGCCCTTCATCACTTCTTCCAATCCTCTTTTGGCAAGTTTTTAAAAATCGAGTCGAAGCTTCCGGCTCTAGAGGCTTTGTGGAACAAAAGTGTGGTAAATGGTTGGGTTAGATAGAGCCGAGGAAACCAATTTGGGCTCCTTTCCCCTATAAAGATGGAACATAACAAAGAGATATGCCCTCTCCCATCATAAGAGGAGACATCTCCCCTCAATCAAAGCTATATAAACTCCTCCTTTCCCAAGCTGAACTATTATTTTTTGGATCTTGAATAACCAATAAGATATCTATAGATTTTTTCCTTCTAGTTTATGTGTGTAAAGGGACAATACTGTGTTTGGTTTGGTTTGGAACTAAAGGGGAGAAGCCTTAAAATTACATTATTGAGGCTAACCATGAGATTCTAGAAGTGGTGTTGGAACCCAGTTACGTTGGAGGAGACTTGCAATGTCAATGCTTTGGTTGTATCTCTTTCTGAGCTTTATATCAATACAGCTAATGATTTATTTCCTACATTGAGTGTCATATTACATTTGATGGATTACGATTCCTTGACTTTTTAAGTATATTGAATTTGATTGTATGTTATTAAATTTGATGTTGCCTCTTGTGTATTTGTTTTAGGTACTCGAAGGAGAATAACTCAAAGGACGCTGGAGTGAAGGAGTGAGGTCATCATCAAGCGGAGTAGCTTTCTAAGAGGTAGGCCCTCTTATTCGATTCTAGTTTTAGGAACCTTTAATTATATTGTTCTGTTTGTAGCTAGACCCACTCTAGGGCTAGAGGGATCACCTATGTCCATAGAGGAGATTTACCTAGTCCACAAATTGGCAACTCTATTGGGGAGCCATCCCTCTCTTTTGATTGATTTTCATTTCGTGGTTTGTGTGAACTTTTGTTGTATCACCTTTTCCCTTTCATTTTCTGTGCTTTGCCTGGTTTACTGCTTTGGTTCTGAAATTTGGAGTGACAAGTCTAGTTTTGAGATTTCAAAATTTTTATTTTTTCCTTGAAATCCCTGATCAACTTGTTTTATTTCTGGCAGTCACGCTGACCAATGCGAATTGCTCTAAAACAGTTGCGTTGTACTGCCTTGTGGCGCTTGTTGTCAGTTAGGCAATCACACCAATTCCTATAAGTGAAGATTAAGGTTTCTCCTTAATCATAACCAGTGTGTCTTTCCCTCATAATTTCTGCCTCCTAGCCTGTTTTTCCTTTGTTCTCCCTGGTTAGAAAGCTTCATTAGCTTGTTAGGTGTGCTTTTTTGGTTTGATATTTCCTTGATTTCCTGAGTCTTTGGGTGGTTTGTGGCCCTAGGGCATCTAGGTCATTGTCCATTTAGTTGTTTGTGTGCTTAGCAAGTCAAGTGGTTGGTTAATTGATCCATTCATTTTGTGTTCTAGTTCTTTTTATTGCTTTGGTTTCAATCGAACAAGTTCGAAAATTTTTGTTTGCTCTTCTCTTGGTTGAATGTATCTTTCCGAGCATAAATTACAATTGCTCGTCTTGTTTCTACTGAGTCTTTGCATGATTGATTTGGAAAATAATTTCTCTTTCTCGTGCTCTGCATATGATTGATGTTCATTATTTAAAAATTTTCATTGAAGTATTCATATGAGAGATTCATTTTTATCATTCCATTGAAAAATACATCATTCTAGTTTGATGAATCGATATGTTGCATTAAGTAGCATCATTGAAAGCTAGAATTGCATCATCATTTTTCATTCAAAAGGAAATGAACTTCTTTTACCATTGAAAGGAATAGTTTGAAGTGCATTTGATAGGAATATAGGAAGTGGAAATATTTTTTCATTATTTTGTTTTCAAAAAAGCGTAGTGAAGAGTCATCTTGCTTTCAGTTGCTTGTTTTTTGCATTGGTTTTTTTCTCTACTCTCATTAGTGTAAACATTCATCGAATTGAAAGGGTTTTGTCTCATTTAGCTACATATAGGAGTTTTTCGAGTCACATCGATAGGGACTGAAAACTAAGATAGAATTTCAAGATGAACTTTAAAAAGTATTCAATTAATCTAAAGTGCATTTGAAACCTAACGCTCACATTTTAGAGCTCTAGGCTAGAGAAGTGTTCCGACATCTTTAAAACTAGTAGCTATCATTCGCTTCAGCACTAGACAATGCTAGTACAGACTTGTGCTCCCTATACCATTGCGTATATAAAGGGAGACCCCACTAGGCTTGCAATCCTTTATCCAGAGGAAGACGAGTTTGTCACCTTGTAAACATGATACATCGAACACAATATTTTGGGAGATTTCTTTTTCATACTTCTTAGTTCACCAGGAGGTATTCTACATTCACGGTTACCTAGTAATCATTTTGCCTAGATTATCCTGGGTAGTAGTTTTGGTATTTTTGACTCTCTAAATTTAAAATATCATCGAGCGCTTGTCCTTTCGACCTCATTTAAACCGAAAGTGATAGAGTCATCTTTGCCTTTTCTCTACTCTTAAAACATGAAAAAGCACTAGTCTGTTTCAGCGTCTTAAAAATTTGTTGCCCACGATCACATCACATTCCTGATAGTCTTATTCTAGACCGTATCGTGAGTATACCTTCAATACATTTTGAGGAAGCCCTGAAATTAATCTCTTTTCTCTTGTTGTTTGAGATAAAGTCATCGTGGCAAAACTGCTATAGGATAAAATGCATGGTGTATGGAGAATGGAGATACCCTCAAAGGTCTTCCCAGACCCTTGGATAACTATAAGATTATCTGCAAGTGTCACAAAGTTAGATGCATGTCCATAATCATTAACTAAATATCAAAGAAAAAATGATTCACTACCTCAAGCCTCCATGTAGATTTGCTGGAGAGTACAATGCAGCTAGGTGGAATTCCCCTCAGCTGGCTCGAGATCAAGTCCTACACATAGAAGAGACAAGCATAACCACAACATATAACCTTGACAATTAATACATGAATATATAAAAGACATCTAGCTACACATAACTAAGCTACTCATGCTAAAAGGTATTGGACAAGCAAATAAATGAATGATAATACCAACACCATAGAGTAGACAGTACAACTCCAATTCTATATTAATGTCGGAAGAGTCTTACAACCATCTGTTGTATCAGCCTTCCCTTACCCCTCTAGCTTCTCTCTCTCTCTCTCCCCCTTACCAACTTCTTATGCTTAGATTTGAGACTATGCTCGACAATCAAGTAAGCTATCCTTTCAAATGATCTGAATTCTATCACCATAGCCCTAGCTTTGCTTATGTAGCAATTGAGTTATGGTTGCCAAGTTCCTCCATGAGTCTCTTAAGGTAAAATAAATGATGTTGCCATGCTTTTGAGCTCTTTCCCAGTTGCCTCCTTCATTAGGATTAGAAATCCCACAAATAGGTTGAATTTTAGATGTTTCCTTGATTTTCGGAGTAGATTTAGGAGGGAATATAGAGATATTTATGAGTAATTCGCTCCTTTGACCTTTATATTATCATTAGGATCCACTAACATTGTCCCCGAACCGACAAGTAGAGTTAGTGGGGTCACTAACGCTCCCTTAGGTTTACAAAGAAGCTTTATAAAGCATGTTGTCAGTGTTTAGGAAATGTTAGTGTGGAAACAAGGCTTGTCATCTTGGTCATTGCTTCTCATTGATTTCCACTCTGAGCTGATGAGGGGGTCATTTTGCTGTATAATAGATGCCCCCTAAAGTATGAGATCAGAGGTTGCGACGATGGTTGAAATACTTCACTTAACTATAATTTTCCTTCTTCAACAAAAAGAGAGAGAGGATCGGAGCTTCGGGTGGTACGGGAAACCTGATACAACACATATATATAAAACAAATAAAATCAAGTCCTCAATCGGGCATTCCCACGCTTAGTAGCTATGTCAAAGTGATTTTCTCATCAAAGATATATGACGATGTTGGCCGCCAATAAGAACAATGTGGATCCGGTGTCATAAGAGGATCATTTCGATGAGTTGTCTCCAAAAAACAATATACGCAACATGGGAGAGGAAACAAGGCTCAGTGATCCAAGCCTCTACCCAAGGTCTTGATTTCCGTTTCACTGAACAACATAGATCGATACATGTGAATATATGCATTAATGTTGAACATGCACGAAATCATCTGATTACCAATCAATAATGGAGAATGTTAACATATGTGAGGAAGGCCAACGATAATGGTGAGGGTCTCCAAGATTCACAGTACAATCTAGCGAGTGCGAAAAAAAAATTTGTCGTCGAACACTCGTAGAATCGCTTAACCAGGAGCCAATAATGAGAACTCCTGATCAAACACAAGGTGACCTGCCACTAATGTTTGCAAGTACCAAGGCACTGAATGTGTTTTTGGGTTGTCTTCCTAGATAGAGTGTTGAAGTCGATAGGAAGATACATGTCAAAAGGTACGAAATAATGTGTCCTACATCAATCGACACGAAAAGGGACAAGAATGATTTTTTTTTTGAGGAATCTTTGAGAATTGGGTCTAAATGACAGAGGGCATGATGAAAGGACATGCTTGATGGGTTTATGGAGGAAAACAAAGGTTAACCCCTGAACAATACGAGGCATGACAATAGTTTTAAACATGCAGCACAAGACTCATGAACACCAAAGAGTGTTAGGATATAGAGATGCAAGAACATCAAGGTATTTAGGCTAAACTCATAGGATGGTAGGATTCATATTGAGAGACTGTCACAAGGAAGGTTTATCTGAAGGAATGCCATGTTCAAGGGAATGATCACTGCCAAACCACACTTTCTAATACTAAAATACAGTTGTATTTTCCACTTTCCCTTTCTGATTAGTTTAGTGAGTCCAGACGAGTAAACTCATCGATCTTTTCATATTTTAAGAGTCTGAAAAGGATCACAAAAAGAGTGACTCTATGCCCTATCTTATTAGTTTCATGATTCCAGATAGGCAAACTCATCGATCTTTTCATGTTTTAAGAGTCTGAAAAGGATCGTAAAAATAGCGACTCTATCATTCATCTATGTAATTTAATGAGTCCAAATGAGATAACTCATCGATCTTTTCATATTTTAAGAGTCTGAGAAGGACCGCAAAAAGAGTGAATCTATCATTCATCTATGTAATTTAATGATTCTAGATGAGATAACTCGATGATCTTTTCATATTTAGAGAGTCTGAAAAGATCATAAAGAACGACTCTAGGGTGGTCCCTTTGTCATAGTTTATAACCAGGTGCGACAAAAGTTTAATAATATACCCAAATTGGTTACTTTCCCGTGAGTTAATATATTGAGTCAAGATAAAGAGAAACCAATGTTCAATAAATGTTGACCTCATTTTGGTATGAGTACAAGGAGATGGACTAAACTCGTTTTTCGTCATGAATTTTTAATGAGTCACGTGACTACAATCTCAATACCTTCATCAAATTTTAACGAGTCAAACGAAGAAAACTCAAGGTCTTTTTTCAGTTTATTTAGAAAGAAGAAAGAGATAAAAGAACTGCTCATTCCTTCTTCATAGATTTAATGAGCCCGAAGAAGGGGAAAATCTTAAGGATTTTTTCAATTTAAGAGCGAGAAATGGTCCCAAAAAAGAAAGTGCTCTCATTGCTGTCGTAGATTTTTAACGAGTCCAGTGACAAAAACACGAGATTTTTTAGTTTAATGAGCAAGAAAAGTACCTAAAAGAATGCTGAGGCCATCATTATAAATGTTTAACGAGCCTAAAGAAAAAACTCGGGATTTTTTCAATTTTATGAGCGAGAAAAAGCGCCTAAAAAGAATGATCTAATGATCTTTTTTAGTTTAATGAGCTATAAAAAGAGCAAAAAAGAGTTGCTCGGACCATCATCATATGTGTTTAATGAGTCCAATGATGACAAACTCAGGGATTTTTTATTTTTAAGAGTGAAAAAATATCCCATAAAATAAAGTGCTCATTTGAGAATTGCATGTAGTGCTTTACAACTTTTCATTCCTGAGGGTACTTTCATCAAAAGCTGAAAAAGGTATTAAAAAGTAGCAATTCCTATCCATATGGGTTCATGCATGATAAAACATCATGGGGAATGGACGACTTCCTCTTTAATGATTTCAAAAAATCATGTCTCCAAAAATAAATATAAGGAAGTTCTTTGAGCTATCACATTCACCATTTTCACTATTTGAGAACTGTTAAAGTGTTTTGGATCCAAAGAGGAGAAGATTTTCCATGGATCATTACAGGAGATCCGGGCAACCATTCGACGTGCTGTCAGTCCCAGGAAGAGGCCAAAACCTTTCTCGATGCTTTTCTTAACCTTTCTTATTAATTTCTTGGGAGGATTCTTGTAGATCTGAGGTGCCCTAAAGTAGTGTTTGTGCACTAACGCCCTCTGGCTGGCCTGTAGGGAGCGTTAAATGCCCTATACAACCCACTGGAGGGTGTTAATCCTCCCTGTGTACCACTGGGGGGAGCGTTAGAGCTTGAGGGTGCAGTTTAAAACCACATGTAGTGATTCCTGAAGTTGTATTGCCCCATTTTGACTGATTTTTGGGTTATTTTGCACAGGTTTCAATCCATAATGACTAGCCTATGGAGAGAACGGGCCCATGATAGTTAGGAATTGCTATTGCAAAATGATCCAGCATGCATACTTGCTTTGTGTTGCTGTGGTTTATTGAAGTATGGAAAGTTGGAGTTGATTAAAGGGTAGGAGGATTTATTGAGATGGATTATGCAGTGCTGGGATGAACACGAGCAAGTGTTCAGGATTGTAGATCATGAGCTGGCCATTAACCGTGATGAAATATACTTTTTAACTAGTCTACTATGCCATGGGGCACATGAAAACCTCATCAAGGGTAGGCCTAATCCACGATCTACCCTGGAGCTGGTGCAATGCTACTACATCTCTGAGAGTGGACCTTTCAACAACAGGGTCCCCATAGAGAGGATAAGGTCCAGGTCTATGAGGGTCATTTTATGGTTGATTTTGCAGTTGGTGAGGTCAAGGAGTTCCCACATTGCAACAAAGGCCCAACTGTTGCTTGTAGTTGACTGTGTCCAGCCACAGATGCTCAATTACTGTGAAGCAGTGCTTCGCCAGTTGAAGGCAGAGTTAACCGCATGCAAGATTCAAACCCAACAAATTTTTGGGTATGGTACTCTCATAGTCTCATTTGCTCTTGAGAGGGTACCTGTTATGTGTCCAACGATGAGCTTAGGTCCCTTTGATCCGAGGGAGCCTAGACAGGGGCAACGGCCATCACTTGATCCTTGCATAGGAGGAGGACCGATCCAACATTTCTTTGAGGAATATTTCTTCCAGTGGCTTCTTGGCTAGATCATGATGATTGATGACTATGCCTATGAGGGCATGGACTTCACTGGTAACCCTAACTTGATGTTGCCACCTGGGATGAACTGGGGTCCTCAAGGTGAGAATGGTTTTTGAAAGTACTTCAAGTATTTTTAGCTTTTGAATGTTTATGTGATGTATTTATATGGGAACAAGTACTGACATGAAGCTTTATTCTTAACACAGATGTGGCACCATTACGACCTACAGGAAAAACCCACCATATGAGACGAGGAGTCCAACTACCTGCTGGGGGGGTGATGCTGACTGTCTTCGCAAGGTTTTAGGAACCTGGAAGGTTTGAGCATCGGTGTGCCCCCCCTTCCTATGAGGGAGATTCCCGCTCATATGTAGTGGCACACAGTCGGTGTACTTGAGCAGTTTTTGGTTCCTCTTCAGAGGATAGCTAGAGTGGTTTTAGAATTTCAGGAGTGGTAGGCTCTTTTTAGCAGGTGTTTTCGCATAGCCAATGGGTGTTTGTAGCTAGGATTAGTATCCATTTTGTACTTAAAACATCCATTTTTTTTAATATTTCGATGTAAAATACTGGATTTGATATCTCTCTCTCTCTGTCTCTCTCTCTCTGAAGACATATCAATATATCATATATTTATATAATATATATATATCAAATAATATATATATTATATATCAATTAAAATATATATATCTAGACAGACACTTTGGTATTTGTATGGCGTAAATGTTTTTTAAATGTTTTTGTAAAATTTTTAACCCTGTAAATTTTTACTTTTCATGCATGCTTCTATAGTGAATGAGACAAATTCCAATCTAACACATAGTTAGTTAATGAGTTAGCAACCATATTAAATTCTTTAGGAATGTGTTCATATGTGATAACTTCCAAGAGTCATACCCTTAAATAATGATGTAACAAGGTTGGATTATGAATGTGATATCGATTTATCAATTGCATAACAACTAGCTGAGAGTCTAACCTGACTACCATATTGGAGATGTCCCTTGATGATGCTTAAGTGAGAATTGAAATTACAGACATGTAGTCAACAATATTGTTGGTGGTTGTACCCAAAAAGACTCCTCCAAAACAAAACAGTTATGACTTAGGTGTATAGATGACCCAACCAGCTGATGCAATGTACCATGTGTGACGACTGGCACCATTCACATGTCCTACATATGCTAAAAGTAATGAATACATCTGCATTGCGAGACGGATGTATGAGACAAATACTCCAATAAATACCAAAACAATCCAATCATACCAAAAAGGGAAGCAAAACTTATAAGTACATAAAATTATAAATCACATGCCTAGTGCAATACTAGGCATAATAATTTTTCACATAGAGCCCATTTATGGGCTCAGTGAGCAGGACTCCTTCCCAGTCCTAAAGTTCATATGCCCCTTTTGAGAGGGCTTTCTTGAAGGCATAGGGACCTAGACATAAGAGTTGAGGCATTCCTGCACCCAAGTGTTACCGGGAATAGTGTCCACTCGGAGCTGCTATTCCCACTAAGACTGGTAGCTATCTTAGAAACATACAAGTAAAGTCTATTTTCGCTTTCCTTTATGAAAATAGATAAGAGTGGAATAAAGGGCACCAACCTTAGTCTTGCACTTGGTTCCCTTGCTTGATTCCTCTCATTCCTGATAGACATTTGCTGCTTCTTCTTCGTCTGCCCAGCTTCAAAGAGCACCTGTGGAATCAAAGCAACACTACTATCGAAGAACATAGATCTATATTCATAAATAACATAGGACCAGATATGTGTTAACCATACAAATGCATATATAATGAAACATACAAGAATATGGAAGAAAACTTGAATAGTTTTATTAAGATCAAGAATAGCAAGAGGATTACAACCATATGTTCTGACCCAGCCTCATCCTCTAGCAAGAAAGCCCTTCTTCACCTCAAGTAAATCTTAGATCACCAAACACTATGAAGTTACACCAGAAAACCAACAACACTTCTCTACAAGATACAATATTCTAGCCTCTGGATCTCTGTGATGAGGGATACATATATAGATGATTGTAGGGGGGTGAGTCATCTTCTGGGGTCTTGATTAGTGTCC
>APFE030301500.1:41436-51665 GCA_000404065.3 Pinus taeda
AAAAAGCATAAAATAATACGAAAGGGATGAATTTTCGATAGTTTTAACAAGCCGAACAAGACAAGCGCTCGATCTTTTTGTGTAATAATCCCTCAAGTCAAAAAAGATTAAAATCTAGAGGAGGGATAGCACTTTTGATGAATTTAACGAGTCGAAGAGGCTAATCGCTCGACAATATTTTCATATTTTATGAGTCAGTTGAAAAGAGCTTAAAGGAGACTTGTTTTTCAAGGAATGAAAAGAGCTTAAAGGAGACTCGTTTTTCAAGGAACGAATGATGATTTTGGGTAGCAGATAATTCCAGGTAAGGCTTGGAATTTTCCAATCATGGCAGTGTCACAAGGATGGCTAATAGAATCACTCTTCGTAGATGTTCCTCGAAAGGGTAAACAATCAAATGGAGGTGAATGATTGGCTAAAAAACAGAGTGGAGGTGATGATGAGAACACGACCAAGGCTCAAAAGCTGATGATAAGGAATTCACAATGGTTATTTACTGGTTCATTTTTTAATGAGCTTAAACTCTGGGGGAAACATTTGCTCATTGCTTATGTTTATTTTTTAACTAGCTTGAATTCCACGTTAAAACTACTCGTGATAATGGTCATTGATTCCTTGATTCGCCATTAGCATTTTGTTCTTTCAAAGATTGTACCACCTGTTCATTTGCTTCATCAAACTGATTAGAAGTGAAAACATATGCTTGATAAATGAGTTAAGATCACTAATATCTTACTTGAATTACGTGAATGGTAATTTAAAAGTGACTTTTACCTCTCATTTTACCATTTCCTTTGAACTTGGTTTGTTGGAGCTCTGGAGGTGCTTCCCCCCCCCGATTTTCACTAGCTGATTCCGGGAGATCCTGTGGACGATTCTTGACACCATTTGGACCAGGTAGGAGCTAAACTTGTGCTCTTCAATTGCATTCTTTTATTTTTGAATTCTGAGCCTGTTTCCATGCTTCGTTGAGCCTCTGGGGTTTGATCAACTCGCCTTGGCTCCATCGCACCCTTCCTTAATCGAAAGGTGCGATGCATACTGGCCACCTCACTGTCTAGTTAGTATGCATCGATCCCAATACACTTGCTTGGGTGCGATGGGCGCAAGGAGGAAACTTTTTGTACAACTTTCTCATAGATTTTTGCCTATTTTTTGCCAAATCAAGATCCTGACTCTTCTCTTGTTTGCTTTTCAGATATTCATCAGAGCAAAATGGTTGTTACATGGTGAGAATGCGAGCATGAAGAAGAGGACATGGTTGCTTTACATGATCCAGGCATGGTAGCTGCATTGAGGAACTGTGGCTTGTTGAAGTTTTTCCGTATCTCTAGCATGAGGCAACAAATCAACTTGTTGCAATATATCCGCAATGCCTGGGATCCTACTAACCAGGTGTTCCAGATTTGGGGAAAATTGATCCCCTTGACTGTCGTGGACATCTATTTTTTGACCGGTTTATTGAGGCATGGTGCCCCTCTCTCATTATCGGGATTCGCCCCCAGGGGGGAGTCTGTTAGGGAGTATATTCACTGAAACTGCAGAGAGGGATCTAAGTCAACTACGGACGGCAAGATCAATATCCGAGATGTCACTGACCGGCCCTTGAGGACCATTCTGTTCACTTTTGCTAGACTTGCTAGTAGTTCTTCTCTTCACATAGCTAACAAGTCTTACATGCAGTATTCTTTGGAATGCCTTGAAACGAAGGTGTTCAACTGGTGTGATGCAGTACTCTCTTTAATGAAAGAAAAACTGACCAAGGTGAAAAGCGGAGGATCCAAGAAATTCAGCTATGGTTCTATTTTTACCGCTTTCGCTTCGGAGAGGATCCCACTGATGCAGCCGCAGTACATCTCACTTGGCCTACCTCCACCGACTGAGCCACGGATGTAGAGATGGGTTGACCTCATGTCTCGACATGATGGCCAGCCTCATATTTCCTTTTCTGATACTTTATTCAAGTGGTTCGATCGTCAGGAGATGGTTTACACCAAGTTTCCATATGCTGGCATGGATTCCTGGGGTGACCCGGATTTAGTGCTGCCGGCCGGCGAGTAGTGGGGTTCTATGGGTAAATCCTCTGATCATATCTCTGTTTATTGTTCTTTATAATGTTCTTATGCTTTCTTTGATCAAGACTAATCAAAACTCATGTGCTCATGCAGATATTGGACCAGTTCGACCAATAGTATGCTGCAGAGACCCAGCGGCTGCTCCAGCAGGAGAGGCTGTGGGGAGGGCCATCCTTCGCGACCTTGACGTGGCCGAGACTCTTTCAGCATTACAGGATCAATTTGAGGGTCTCACTCTTGGTATCCCATATGTGAGGACCGACAAGCTGCCTCTGCGGTTGCAGCGACATACTACTGGCGTGCCGAGTCAATGGACTAGGCTTTTACGCATGAGTGCACAGGCGGTGACTTGTTATCACCAGCATCATTAGACTAGGGTGCCCCCTAGCATTCCAAGTTTTGGGTCATTTGACCGATTTTTTCTTGCTTACATAACATTATGTATAAACTATAAACAGTTATGTATATATTTTTTATTTTCGGAGCTTTATTTTGGTCAAGTTACATGATCCTGCTGCATATATTGATGTGATGCTTCTCTTTTATAAATGTCACAAATGTCTATCTAACACATAATTTGCCAATGAGTCTGTCAATGTGTTTAGACTTCTAGAAATATGTTGATATTGAATGAAATTGAACTGTCTTTCCAAAATCCTGACTCTTAGGAACATGCGATAGATAGCTGGATTCCATACGGAATAGATGCCAGTGAGTTGTAGAATGACGAGTTGTGAGTCTAGCCTGACGACAAGTCGGCATATGCCATGTGTGATGGCATATGCCATGTGTTCTATCAACGTGCTATATTCAACAATATTGTTCATCGACCGACCAATACATACCCCTCTGAAACTTACTAACTCACCGCTGGGATCGAAAATGGCCCATGCTGCAGAAGAAAGGTTCCGCGAACTACGACTCGCTTCGTCGGCATATCCAACGAATGATTCCAATACGTTTGACATCTGCAACAAATGCAAAAAAATCAGATTACCTAACCAAAATAATTTCTCTTAGCGAAAACAAAAATGTAACAAAAGCATAAGGATTACTATGTAGAATTAAGCATAGTAACGCTTGAGGTACAACTCGTTGTGAGGTTGCGCCAGTGGAATCCCATCATAGTCCATCAACTCGTAGGCTCCTTTTTCTAATACACACTTAACAATATAGGGACCCATCCATAACGATTTGAATTTCCCTACTCCCAACTTATCAGATTCCTAGTCGTAAAGTAAGACCAGGTCACCTTGTGAGAAGACGTGAGGTTTGACATTTTTATCGAACTGCGCTTTGACTCGTTCTTTATGAGCTTCATTAGCCGAAGCTGCATCACAATGGGTTTCATCCAATTGGATTAGTTCCAAGAAATGAGCCTCTTCTTCTGAGGTTCCTGGGAGAAGGCCGACTGCGAGTTTGAGGGACGAGATTTCACATTGAACTGGTAAGATTGCTTCCAGACCGTACACAAGTTGAAAAGGTGTAAACCCGGTTGAATTTCTCACTGATGTCTGGTATGCCCACAAGGCCGAGTACAAGATCAGGTGCCAACTCCGTTTATAGACTCCGATCATCCTTTGCAGAATGCGCTTTAGGACCTTGTTGATTGCCTCAACTTGCCGTTTAGCTTGCGAATAGTACGGAGTAGAGCTGTCATGGGATAGTCCTAATTTGGCAGCCAACTCAATCATCATGTGATTGCGAAAATGGGATGCATGATCTGTGACTATGGCCTGTGGAATGTCGAATATGGAGACTACATGATTAAAAAAGAAAAGGGTAGCCGTTTTGCCATTGTTGTTTAATGTAGGCATCGCATCGGCCCATTTAGCAAAATAGTCTACCGCGACTATGATATACCCATGAACCTCGGCCGAGGTGGGGTTACATGTCATGAAATCTATGCCCCATTTGGCGAATGGCCCAACAGCAACTACTGGTTGCAACATTGCCAGTGGTCATCTGGTTTTGCTATCAAAAATTTGGCAAGCATGGAAACTTCTAACTGCGGTTATGCAATCTTTGAACATTGTTAGCCAGAAGTATCTTGCTCGCAAAATTTTTTGTGCCGTAGTATAACCAGATTGATGCCTCCCACATGCGCCTGAATGACAATCATTCAGGACTTTTTTGGCCTTCCTCATGGGTGAGGCACCTCCGCAGAATTGTATCGATATCACGATGGTAAAGGGTATTACTGACGATCATGTAGTCTTTCGCTTTCCTCGAAACCATCGCTGTTCGGAGCGTGAGGTGTTAGACCTATATGTTTGTGTCTGGAGATAGATGACTATAGCTCCGTACCATGGATCGCTTTAAGATATCATAAACAAATTTTGATCCACGATTGCTTCTTCGGATGTTGCATCGTTGGATGATGATGGGAGATCACATAGTAACTCCGCGAATACCAAGGCTTTCTTTGATTTTGATTTTTTGAATTCCAGATCAAACTCTTGTAAAATTGTTATCTATTTTGAATATTTGCCCCCCAGCAACTGTCATGACAATATATAAGTCATGGGGTTGCAATCTGATAAAATGGTAGTTTTTCTGAAGAGGACGTAGGGTCGAAATCTTTGTATCGCTTGAACAGCTGCTAGGGCTAGCTTTTCAACGTAGGAGTATTTCATTTCCATATCATTTAAGTTTCATCTTAAATAATATATAGGATGTTCAATTCCATTATCTTCTTGAACTAAAACCATTGCTATGGTCGTATCTCCTGCAGCCAGACACAGGTTAAAGTCTTTTGGATAATCAGGAGCATACATTAATGACGCTTTTATTAGAGATTTCTTTAAAGCATCAAAGGAAGCTTGCGCGACCTGATCCCAAACGAAGGGTACTTCTTCTTTCAATAGATGAGTATAACCTTTAGCTAGTTCGGCGTAATTTGGAATGAACCTCCTAAGTAAGTTTGCTTTCCCTTGGAGTTTCTGAATCTAAAGCAAGTTTGAAGGTGGAGGCAAATCAATGATTTCCTGAACCTTACATGGATTGAGATGAATCCCATACTTTGACACCACAAAGCTAAGTAAACAACCAGAACTAACACAAAACACACATTTGTGCAGGTTGAGTAGTATCTTGTAGTGCCAGAAACGTAGAAATATTGCTCTCAAATGCTGCGGATGATCGGTCCACTTTCGCAAATGAGCTGGAAGATCGTCGAGATATGGTTGAACAATGTTCCTGATGTCATGGAAAGCATAGTTCATTTCTCTCTGAAAAGTTTCCCCTGCGTTCTTTAAACCAAAGGGTAGCTTGTGATATGCGAACGTGCCCCACAGAAAAATGAATGCAGTCTTTGACTGGTCCTATGGGCAGATATTTATTTGATTATACCCGGAAAATCCATCCATAAATGAAAAGATTTCACATCCGATGCATTCGTCAATTATCTGGTCAATGAAGGGTGTAGGGTAGTTGTCTTTTTGGACAGGCTTGATTTACATCCCTGTAATCGATGCACACTCTAATCATTCCTTGTTTCTTCATCACAGGAACAATATTTGATACCCAATCGGTCAGAGGAATTGGGTAAATAAAACTAGCATGGAGGAGTTTTTCAACTTCCACCTTGATGGCAACGGCTTTCTTGGGGTGCACCTGCCATAGTCATTGTCATACCAGTTTGACATCTGGATACATCTTAATTTCATGTTCAACTATGCTCGAGTCAATACCTAGCATTTCATCAAATGACCAAGCAAAGACATCTCTGAACTCGTGAAAGAGAGCGCTATATATTTCCAGTTCTGAAGAAGAACAAGATTTTCCGACATGAATATTCTCTACAACATCTATTTTGGTTGAGATATTTATGGCAGTAGTCTCTTCAATATTGGATAGGTTTCTCTCGGAATCCACCGTATTTACAGTATTCGTCAGAAAGTCAAATACTGAAGGATGGTCTAGGTTGCTAGAATTATCGTCTTTCCAGTTTAGAAGATGGGAACGATGGTGATAATATTCCCCTGGTGCCCCGTCAATCATCATCGATTGAATGATTCCTTCATCTGTAGAGTGTACTTGTGACCAAGGATCTGAAGGGGTGCCATATTCCTTAGACCTATCTATCCAAACTCTTGATGAGCGTTGATACGGGTTTGCCTCCCATGCTGAAAACATTGATTGCTATAATATTTCCAGTGGGGTTAGAGGCAATACCTGCAGATGATCCATTTTAACATCGTTTTCTGACATCTTTTGAATGGAAGATATCATATTGCAGGTTCCTACGTTAGCCACTTCTGCCAAATTAGTTAGAGGCAGTAGGGAAAAAGTTCCCATTAATGTGGGGTCTTTTAGTAGGCCTACTCCGATATTGTGAAGTGTGCTAGGGCTTCCATGGATCATTGGAATGCTTCCCGTAACTTGCGAATTGTTGGGGAGAAAAGTTGGTCGATGATTGTAATTCCTCCTTGGGAAGGAAATGCAATTTTCCTAAAATAGGTCGACACAAGTAGGATGGCATATATCCAGGGTCTTCCAAGTAGGATGTTGTAATCGAGGTTTCCGTCGATGACTTTAACATTGATTTCTACTGTTTTGCCCCTCAATTCAACTTGCAAGTTACTTAATATCCCATATGAGGTGTATGTTTGTCCATCAAATGCTTTTAATGTTGTCGACGATCGCGACAAGGATGGAGACCCTAGAGTTTTCCAGCAACTCATCGACATGATACATGTGGATGCCCCCTCATCATAATTATTCTATGAACAGTTTTTTTGAGGCTTCACTTGAATGAGGAGCTAGTTAGCTGGTTACTGAGGGTTGTATCCTTTGTGATTAAAAGATACAAGATTGGAATCCATTGGGTCAATCCCACCTATTGTGATAATCAGCGTGCTTTTGGGGGGTCAATTTGCGTACCTCAAGAGTCGACATCGCGGAGGGTGATTGGTCTAAATCCTCCACTATATTATAGTGTTGTGCTGCTCTGGCACGAGGATTAAACATCGATTTGTGTACTACTCCCTTTGGCGGTTTTATTGTCAATTCAGGAATGATGGGTGGCACAACTTTGGTCGAAGTTGTTGTTGAACTACTAGGCTGATCATTATCCTTGTTGTTCAACATCTGTGGATTCCCGTAATCTTTACTCCTTGTTGATATCAGAGCATCATTCATTTGCTTTGAAACTGACAACATTAGCACTTGGGATGGGGAAGCATTTTCGCTAGCAACCAGATTTGTTCCTGGGTTTGGAAACAAATCAGTCAATACAGCCAAGGTTTTTGAACTTTTGAAGATTTTTTTAAGTTCATCTTTATATGGACACTCTCTGGTCCAGTGATCCTCGTCACTTATATTGCATGGAATTTTTGGTTTCTTATCCCCAGAAGGGTTTGCAGAAGATTGTTTAGGAGATGAGTCCCCCTGGTTCTTCTTCTTCCATTGTTTTTTCTTCTTTCCTCCCGGTTGCTTGGGTTCTTTGTCTTTGTCTGTCGACACGGCATTTACTTCCGAGGCTAGAAGTTCCTCATTTGCGTTTTGACTCGAAACCGTGCGGGCATTTTTCGACGTAGCCTTTACGATTTTAGTGCTTGTCGTACCTATCACGCCATCACTGGCATGAGAGCCTTTGTTTGATTTAGGAGGCGGAGGAACGGAAAATTTTGGTCTACGAACATCAGGGATTTTATCGTAGAGTGTGCCAGACTGAGTATAAATCAAGTCTAGATATTGTGCATGAGCAATAACTTGCTCTTCAGTGACGACTCCTCCCTTTGCCACATCTTCTGTAATAGCAGGTAACAGTGACTTAATAAAGCATTCAGCCAATAGCTGATCAAGAACATACGTTTTTACCATTCTACGATGACGTCATCATTCATGAATATGATCGGATATGTGAGTGACCGTCGTTTGTTTGAAATTCGTAAGTAGCTCAGTTCTTGTTTCGTACCTTATGGGTAACTAAAAATGGGTTAAAACGGTTGTGGCTAGGGTACTGAAGTTATCAAACAAAGCTCTAGGAAATTCGATATACCACTTTGCTGCCAGACTAGTTAACGTTCGCTGAAAGAGGCGAAACCTGATCGAATCATCATTGAGAGTGTTCGTTGAACACCATAGATGAAGTTCATCACATGATTTGATGGGTCTTCACTTGGATTTCCATTAAATTTAGGAATATCATATGGAAGTTTATGCGGAATTTCTAGCCACCAAGGGGCGTAGGGAATTGGATTGTTCGTTAGTCGATTTAGATCTGGTAACTCTAAAGTTGCCACAAAAGGCAACTGTTGATTTAGGCTTGGTTGAGCATACCCAGGATAAGATGGAATCGCTTGAGCAGTTGGTCTTTGCATACTAGCATAATGCATTTGATGTTGGTAACTTTGGTGAGGTTTATGGGCATAACCATTATAATATGGTTGATACGGCTACCCATTACTTGCAAATACTTTTTGCTCATATCCTTGGTAAGCTTGTTGGAATTGCGGTTGTTGATTGTACCAGCCATGGACTGTTGTCCAGTAATGACTGTTTGACCAAGATGGGGGCTGGTGTTCCCCGTTTGAACCTATGCCATTCCACTAGTTGGTGATTGCGGTTGTGTCGTAGGTACAAGAGGTTGTTGCATTATAACTTGAGAAACTTGAGGTTGGCATACAACTTGCAACGCTTGTACCTGCGATACTGCTACAATAGCTAGTCTAGTGGTGATATTTTTCATAGGTAAACTTTGTTGCATTGAGCATACAACTCTTGGTTGTTGAGGCAGGATGGACACCCAACCACTAGTTTTAATTCAAGCATAACCCAAATTTTGTTTTGAACTCACACATGGTTGTCCTTCCGAAGAAGGCAATGAAAGGGTATACGGCCCTCCATATGACAGTAATCCGGTACTCAAAGGAATGATTTGCCTTTGGGGACCAGTTTGCCCAAATTGACCCTGTGAAGGATCAATTTGTCGAGACTCAGCATAAGAGATTCCAGATACAATTCATAAAATGCAGTCTAAGATGATAACAACTGTTTAGTCTTCTTTTGGAAATGAAAATCCTAGCTACTAAGGAAAGAAAGTTGAGAATCTTTCAACAAAGAGCACAGAGCACACACTAAATGCACTGTCCTAAATCAAACCAAGCAGTCTAAATGCAAATGCACATGCATGTATTTATTTTCAGCCTTCTTAATGTATGAATGACGATAAGAAAGCTAAGTGCAAATTTGAATTATTTTCAAAGCGACAATACTCAACAAATTTCTTTTCAAAATGAAGTGAAGGTAAAGGAGACACTTTGCGATTTCGAAATGAAAATTGCTTTTTGACACTTTGA
The DNA here is from genome assembly GCA_000404065.3 of Pinus taeda. Lineage (NCBI taxonomy): Eukaryota > Viridiplantae > Streptophyta > Pinopsida > Pinales > Pinaceae > Pinus > Pinus taeda. The sequence continues at coordinate 50,816 of APFE030301500.1, forward strand.
AAACTGCTAATTCAAATCATATACAAGAGTAATAGTATAATCGACTATCAAGAGCAATGGGATTCTCTTCTATAACTGAAAACAACACTTTCGACACTTTTAGATTAAGAAACGACAGTTCGACTATGCTACTTCTTTGCAAAAGAGAACTGAAAATGGTGCACAATACATAAAAACACTTACAGTTCTTTGCACTATAGAGGCGGAATGATGTAAGAGAAGGGGTTTCCACAGAGATATACTGACCACAGACAGCAAAAATCCTAAATAGAACTAAAAATAGTGAAGAAAAACTAAAGCCTAAAGGTAAAGTTAACCTTCCTTGACCATTGCACCTGTCACACAGGGAATTCAGTATGCAATGCACCTACTGCACACGGGAAGTGCAATGCATACAAACTGCCTTGAAGGCAGGGTGCGATGGTACCAGTGCGAGATTTTTAATGAGTTTTTGCTCACAATTTGCAATTCAGTTTAGAGATTTAGGCCGAGTAAGTGATGTTCAGTAAATGTAAATCACAGGGGTTGATCTAAGGAGGTTACTAGAGCCACCACTTAGGGCAATTAGAATGTTTGCAGATCATTGTTTAATTCATAAACAAAACCCAGAGATAGACTGAAGCAGCATTGATCTACTTTGGATTTGAATAACAAATGCAATTCGAAGGCTAGCTGGCTTGACTTCAGGCTCCGTCTGTAAGTTTATAAAATAAACAAACATAGACTAAAAACAATCTATTTGCTCCCCAATGGAGTCGCCATTTTGTTACTGGGAATAGTGTCCACTCGGAGCTGCTATTCCCACTAAGACTGGTAGCTATCTTAGAAACAAACAAGTAAAGTCTACTTT